>BMAW01057229.1:42241-52973 GCA_019974015.1 Nephila pilipes | reverse complement strand
AAACAAAAATAAAAAAACAATAACAAAAAAAAAGATTTGGAAAAGCGTTGGAACGATTGTATCACCCTAAAAGGTGATTAACAAAAGGTGTTATGCTGATGAATAAAAAAAAAATTTTGCAAGAAAAATGTTGTTTTCAATGTTAGACTCGGGAGTTATTGATCGATGTGTTATATATATATTAATGAATATAGATATATTTGTAGATATACGTGTTTCACTCGAAGAGTTTAGTTTTGTTGCTGTAATGACGTTTCGAGACTCTATTAACAAAGGGCACTATTCTGGGGATGGATAGGGGGCAAGTGTTTTCCTCTCCCCCGTCATAACTGCATGCAAAGATCAACTAAGATATCTGAGTAGGAATTTTCAACTATGTATAAAAGTGTTTATTTTGTTGTTTTATTTCAAAAGTGTTTGATGTGTCCAAGCGCAAAGCAGAGTTCATCATCATATGTTAAATTTTCAGTGCTCTATTTGAATTTAATTTCTGAGTTCATATTACCTTATTTTTAAATAAATGACTAAATAAGCACAAATAATGAGCTAAACAAACAAATACAGTATTGTGATGAAATTTTTAAAGGAAAAAAAAAACAATTGTACTTCACTGTCGATTATGCTTCTCTCCCTTGTTATATTTCTCTGAATTATCCTCATTTTTATTGTGAATTTTTTTCCCAGTGCTGCTTAAATCATACAGTGCTATCTGTGGGTGAAATTCGAAAATACTCTTTTGATTGCTCGAAGAAATCTTTTAATCGTGGCACGTTTTTTTTCCAAACATCATGCCCAGACAGCATTCTCCAAATCCGAATTCATTTATTTTATTTCATACGTATTAAATTTTTAAGTGAGTCCAAGACATTTTGTTTATCTTGTTTATCATTTCATTATTTATATAATTAATTTATGCTGTATAATTTTGATTCAATGCCTAGTCCAATATTTTTACATCTAAAATGGGATTAATCTCTTACTCTGAAATGGAGTTCAAAATACTTTTTAGGCTCAAATATTTAAATTTCTTTCATTAATCGGGAACGAAGAAACGACTATCTTGCCATAATTTTATGCACCAAAAAATATACCTAAACGGGAAATAACGAGCAATTTAAAAGTATTTATTTTACTTTTTTTTCAAAGTTGTTTGTTGAGTCCAGGTATAGGATCTACGCAGAGAGTGGCCACGAACTCTCGACTGGCAGTTTTTGTCGAGGGTTTCAGCCTTGATAAAACTAAAGACCCACCGTATAGTCGGAGCTGATGCACGTTAAATCTGTTGGGCCCAAAGTCCTCCCTTTGGTTGGAAATTGAAAGCAGGAGAGGGGGATGCTAGCTCAGGTGTCGTTCTCGTCACTTGACCGAAATTCAAAATTATGAGGTCCGTCAACAATAAACCTCGTGTTGGTTGTGGTGCGACGTTAATAAAACCAAACCAAGTATAGTACAGAGCTAACCATCGTTCTGTAAGTGTTTTGTTCTCAATTTGAATGTGAATCATGAGTTATTAATCTTGAGTTATTTGAATGTGAATCTTCAGTTATTTGAATGTGAATCTTGAGTCTTGAGTTATTAAATATTTAGTTAAGCCTTAGATTAAGGAATAAATAAACATAGGTAATAAACGAAATAAACAAAATCAGTTAAGTCTTATGAATTTTGTAAAGGAAAAAAAAAACAATTTGGCCCTCTTCCTGTCCGTTTCTTCTGGATCCGTCACTAGACATACACACACCTAATCACTTTGTTAATCAGGTAAAACGTGACAAAGCTATTCCCAGTTTATTTCTCCAAGAAATTGAAATTAAGAATAATACGGATCAGATGCTAATGGTTGTAGGAGCCTTCAGAAATTATATAAGGTGTCTAAGGGACGGTAAGGAGTATAGCTGTTTGTTCAGAACGTGGGAAATACTGATCTCAGCATATTTGCAAGCGACGTAATTGCAAATATTGAAGATAAAAGAAATGGGATTACGAAATAATAATGAGCGCCTCCCTCTGATAGTTAAAAAATAGGATAAATTAAAAAATTAATGAGATTGTAGGGAAATAATTAAAACGTTTAGGCTATTAAATAACAGGACTATACTGTGAAACAATTTATTTTAATTCCTTACATATTTGCTTATCACTTTCAATATGCAACCCTCCTCTACTCCTACAACGATCCATGCGAATCTTCTATTGTTCGAAATAATGCTGGAAGTCTTCGTCTATCAGTCTCTTCCAGATGCATGTCGCTTTCTCTTTTACAGCTTCAACGGACTCAAATCTTGTTCCTTTTAATACAGATTTCGTCTTAGTAAAAAGGATGGAAGTCGCATGGCACAAGATGTGGCGAAAAGGTGGGTGGTCTAACACTAGGATGTTGTTCTTGGCCTAAACCCTTTTGACAGACAATGCGGTATGAATTGTTCTTCCACAATTCCGATCGTTTTTTCCTTACTCTTTTACGGAGTTCAGCAAGAACGGAAAGGTAGGAATGTTGATTAATAGTTTGACCTTCAAGAACCCAGAGGAAGTACACAATCTCATTGATATCGAAAAGAATACCAATCATCATTGCTTCGAATTTTGATTTTCTCATTAAAGCGTTCTTGGCTTTCGGTGTAGATGGGATCTTTCACTGCATGAATGACGCTAGGTTTCAGGATCATAAGAAAAAAACCATGATTCGTTCCAAGTCATTATCCTTACCAATTAATTTGGAAAATTTTCAATGTCATTCATAGCCTCCGTACAAATATTTTTTCGAATTTCTTGTTGGTCAAAGATAAGAACTTTTGACAAACACTCTTTGCATGTTAATATTGTTACGTAAAATTTGCCGTACGGATTATTTGTGAATTAGCACAGTCTCAGTAATCTCACGAATACTTAACCGATAGCCGAATCGAGCCAGATAACCTAATTTTTCGATATTGTCCTCCGTTTTTGATGTAGAAAGATTACCCGAGTGTGAAACATCTTCAACGTCCTCTTGACCAAATTCAGTACGATGGAATGATTTCAGAAGATGAAAAGTAAACAAATGACTTTGCATTTGCATCATTGATTATTGGAAAAACTGTCATCTCTTTTTGAGCATTATGAAATAATATTCGCACTTATTTTAGCAATCATCAACTAAAAGCTTCTGCAACGGAATACTTCGAATTATGATCAAATGAAGAATTTCCGACTCATAGAGAGTCAATGCTGTTCACCTTTGTATCGAACTAAATCAGAAATAAAAATTATTTCCCTTCAAAGAAATAAAAATAGAGATACGGGGAATTCAATACAGATAAAAACAATTTTGACCTTTTTCATTCTCTTTCCCATTTAATTTTTTATATCTGTCCTATTACTATTTTAGTTTTCCTTTTCCTTTTTTTTTTCTTGTTTTCGAAGCTCTTGCCATATAAAAATTGCCAGAAACTGGGCGTCTGGCAGTTGTTAACTTTATGAGTTGGAAGTTAAATGGATGCCATGGCAATAAACTGCATTATCATGGAAATGCTTTAATCTTTAATGGACGTACTGTAATGCTGAACTTACTTTTTGCTATAGTCTGGAATTATTAGTGGCTCCTTTTTCACCAATAGCACATCACTTGGATTTATTACTCGTAATTTAAGGCACAAAATACTTATACATAAAAAGATATTGTCATGCAATTAAACTAATAAGATGTTTTTTTTTTTTAAATTCTGAAAACTCAGTTGTATCTATTATATAATTCAGCTGTAATAGAGGCGATTGAAAATCAGAAATATGTTGGAGGAGGGGTAAATAATTTATATAGAACAAAATTGGAGGGAGAGAAGTAGAAAGGGGTATTATAAAACTGATATTTTTTGACTTTTTTCAGTGAATGTAGACAGAGAAGTAAAAGGGTTTAGTTTATACTAACTTTACTGTGGTTCAGTTTTAATATTAGTAGGTAAACGATCAGGGATAATTTAATTAAAAAGTATGGCTTGTGAAAGAAAAGCAAGAAAAATGATAATTTTCTGAAATCCAAAATTAGAGTTTTTTGGTTTTTACGAAACGGTTAGTCGTGATGCACAACTTTAACAAAGGTTAGCCGTGATGCACAACTTTAACAAAGGTTAGCCGTGATGCACAACTTTGACAAAAGTTAGCCGTGATGAACGAATCCAATAATGGTTAGACGCATTGCATGGCATTGCATTTTGAGCATATTTCCTTAAATATTTTAATAATTAAGGTAACGACAGGAAAGATAATTAAGTATGAGACAACAAGGTTTGTACAAATTGTTTTCATTACAATTCCTAGTTTTAGCGGGCTAAATCAGATTGAAATATTTTTTTGTTTCAAAATACGGGAGGTGGTTGTATATCCTCATTCAATAACAACTACTTGGTTCAATAACAATTTTATTTTGGCAAATTTTGAAATTTTCCTAACTCTTATGAAATTAAACTGTTAACACTTAAAACAGTTAGGCAACCTTTTTTTAAAAGTTGCCAAAATAGTTGCTAAAATTTGTATTATCCTATGTTTTATTTTAACCAGCCATTTTCTCTTTAAGAAAAAGATCTCTCTCTCTCTCTGTATATATATATATATATATGAAAGGGTTTACACCTTTCTTTCAGTTTATACTTATGTAATAGCTGAATACCAATCTATTTTCCCATTTGAGTATCATCTTTATTTTTGAAGATATTCACACACATTAAACATCGCAATGGAAGTTGTATTCCAATACAGAGTGCAGGGCAGCGATGGTACAAGCAGAGCAAAAGCGAGAGGGCTGGAGATGGAACTCCGGCCGATGCGAAAAAACCAGAAGAGAGAGCTTTTTCTCCGTGAATGTTAATTAATAATGGGGAGTTTTCGTTTCTCTAATTCCATCTGAGATCTTATTGTCCATTTAATTGAACTCTATATACCTGTAGAGTTAAAGAATGAAAGGCGGTCGTTACAGATGTAAAGGACATAATTTTATAAAGTGAGAAACTTCAACACTTTCGATAAAGTAGATTGAGGGAAGTGTACACCACAATGCTAACAAAACATATTGAAGTAAACGTAAATAAAGAAATATTTCTGTATGGCTTGGCACGTTTCTTTACAATTTTAAATCCGAATTTGTGAGCGTTCTATTTATTAAATTTTCATAATTATACATCTATAGAATTACGACACAACCTCTATTTTTAATAGCAAAATAAAAAGAAAGTGTGAAGCATTTTACAGTTCCTCAATTACATTTAAGTCCATTATTGCATCTAGTTCATAATCTGTGGTCCCTCGATATTGTTTTAGAAACCTTTTTCCAATGAAACTTTTAATTATCATACATATTAACCTAGAATATCGTATCTAACACTTCTTATTTTTCTGATAGATATTTTTTCATATAACTAGAAGAGATTAGATTTTTAAGTGTGTTAATAACGGTATTTTATTCATTCTATAGAACTATACAAGTAATTTGTGTTAAAAAGTTTTTCTTTCCATTAGACATGATTTGTGTGAGATATTTACATTTAGGGATAATTTCAAACAAAAATATTGCACAATATGGCTCCAATTTTTATATACTTTTATAAAGGGTATTTATGTATATAGTGAGCCTAAAATATTTTTTCCTTAAGTAATTCCTAAATTGGAAGAAATAATTTTTTATTTGAAAAAAAAATAACATTTCCAAAATTACGAAGCTCTGTAAGTGTTTCAAACAAAATATACAATAATATCATAAAAGGTAGTTCCACTATATCTTGTACATTGTTTTCTACATGAGGAGTATAATATTTTGTATATTTTAAGGAATATTATTTCACTTTTTTCTAAAAATTACACCTAAATGCGAATATATCTGGAAAGTTCTGTACATATTTAAATCAAAGGGAAAGAAAAACTTATTAACCAAAAAAAAGCACTTTTGAAGTTTAACAAAATGAAGCACAAAAAATCTAAACTCTAAGCATAATTTTTAAAACATAAATATCACAAAAGGAAGGAGTCTTAAATTCGGTATTTTATTTCCCCTCGTGTCCTGGTGCCCTTCACGTGCATCAGCGCCTTTATACGGTTGGTGTTTAGGGTCATTAGGGTTCGAACCTACAATTTCACGAAAGAGAATACCAGCCGTGAGACCGCGACCGTAACCACTATACTACTGCGGTTACTTATATATTAAGAGATTGCTTGAAGATTTATTTGCATATATCAATTATGAAAAACTGCTTGTATATTTTAGGTATATCCAAAACCTTTATTTCTTTTCTTACATCCACTCAATTGGTATTTATGAATTTAAAGTCTTGTGAAGAACAAATGATGTAATTAAGCAAATTGTCATAAAAGCGTAAAAGTTTACGGAGTTTCTTCTCTAATAAAAGATTAATCTCCTCATCGTTAATATTGAGTTTAAAACTTAATTAAGAGAAAATAACATAATTCATAAATATTTTTAAGAAGAACCGAATTTATTCTTAAAACAGACCAATGGATTCGTTTCACCGGTCTTTCATCAAATTCGGTTCGAAATCTGTGTTGTCAGAAAATGCGTGTGTATACAATTTACCGTAAAATCTTAACTTTAATACACAATTTTTCCACGTTTTGGTCCGTAAAAATGAGGGTGAATATTATATTTGTGTAAAAACTAAAAAAAAAAAATAAGATTTTTAAACATAGAACAACAAATGTGTAATAAGTGTGAATGCTGTAACAAACATGTTGCACAGGTGTTCTTTTTCAAATTATGTGTTCTTTTACAAAAACGGAAATTTACAGTACATTTCGTATATCATGATGACACCAATAATTATGACTTGATAGATTAGCCGTGTCTTAGTGAAAGTTATTAAAACCGACAATTTGACAATATTGTTTGTTTTGTGTTAAAATTTAAGTTTTTCAATCGAGTTTGACGTTTTTGTTTCTTTTTATTAAACACTTTAATTATGTTTATAAATGAAATTAATTCAAACATAATAATGGGTGATTATTATATTTGAATTTTAATTTTTTCCTAAAATTTAGTGCCAAATCAAGCCCGCGTATTATACAAGTGTGCGTATTATAGTTAAGATTTTACGGTAAACCTTTTTCGTATGATTTAGAAATAGAACTGAAACAGGTAATGTTATGATTATTTGTATTGCGAATTGTTGCTTAAAAATGTTTTGTTTAGCCCAAAAAATATTAAAAACCATTCCAATTTTAAAACTTATTTTGTTGAAGAATATTATAGGACCTCCTCAACACTGCAAGAGACGAAATTCGATCCAAATTAGTAATGCAATGTAATCGTCATAAAGAATGAGCCTCAGCGAGAGTTAATCTAACATTTTATATCTGTGTCATGTTGTTTCAGAATTAGATAAATCCTACGAATTTTTTAGCTTGGGCTTTGGTGATGGAAAACATAAACGGCGACGTAAGCCAAAAACACGTTTTCATCTGAAAGAAATTGATATATCGGTTGTATTATAATACGAGTTGTCAATTCGACGAATCTACTGCGCTTTATGGACTCAATTTTGTCGTCACTTGACCCTGGTTCAAAATTACGAGGTACGTCGCCAATAGCCCTGGTGTTGCTTCTAGTGCTACGTTAATAAAAACTAAACTATTGACGCAATTTTGTTGCTGTCGCCAAAGTGTAAGATAAAATAGATCAATTCATCGCAATTTAGCACAGATTCTTAACTTTAAATCAAAGTCTTGGACCTTAAGTCCTTTAATGATAAATAATATTGCATACAGATAAATGGAACTCCATTTAGTGATTACATATCAGAGGCTCGAGTCTCAAAGGTAGATTGTCTTTCAAATAAAAAGATAGATTGAATTTTTATTGGGGTGCCATTTTGAGCTCCGACTACATTAGATTTTACCTCAGTTTTCAAAATACAATAAAAATTTATTTCCCAACTCATCTCAAACATTAAATATCTTTCTAACAGAAATCGAAATAATTAAAAAAGTGATTTTTGATTAATATTGCTCTTTAACGATACAAAACGATACGATTAATATCGTTCTACAACGATTTTACTTACTTATTTCGATTTCTAACAGAAATCGAAATAAGTAAATAAAATCGATTATTTCGATTATTACTTATTACTTAAATGGATTATTCGATTATTATTAAGTCGATTATTTTGATTATTACTTATTACTTAAATGGATTATTCGATTATTATTAAGTCGATTATTACTTATTTCGATTTCTAACAGAAATCGAAATAAGTAAGTAAAAAAATGATTTTTGATTAATATCGCTCTTTAACGATACAAAAGGCTTTATGCGAAACACATCTTCATTTTAAACTGCTTTTGAATGACAAGGCTTACATATCAACACCAGTGCATTTCACTTGTAATTACTCCTTTTTAAAGCGTGAGAGAACTTGCTGATTAAGTTGGGCCTATAATATATATCAGCCACTGTTATTCTTTTTTATTTAAAAGAAGTATATATTTGCGAAATACCTGCAGCAAAACCATAGTTTTAGCAAAAGTTGCTATAAAAGAAAGTAAACCTCCTTTCAAAAGCAAATAATTTATAATTATTTTTCAAAATCAAAGAGTCCTTTCACTGCGTGATTTCTAACGACACTTAGAAACTTTATTTTAATATAAGTAAAATGTTATCAATGCCAAAATATAATGTTATTTAAAGGAATATGAAAAAGAAAATATGTGTAGTTTCATGATATTGAAGTTAAACTTCATTTAAATTTTTGCGCATGATAAGAATTATTCCATTTATGAAACATTATAGCATTCCGCGACTTAATAGAGGAATAGCGCAAAAAATATCGGACAGATTTTAAATCGATTTACTTTAACTATTTTTTCCCAGAAATGTGTAAAATCATATAGAAAAACTTCCTATATAAAAGTTAAGTTATCGCATAAAAATAGAATTCTCATTTCTTTTACAGTTAAAGAAATTCTTACAGAAGAAATTAAGAATCCTTAAATCTTAAAAATTCTTAATAAAAAAGTTTCCTGCAACTTCATTCAAAGATAAAAAATCTTTCTAATATAAATCACATGTAAGTATAAGGAAATACACATCTGAAAGTAAATATATGTTTTATTCCCATTTACATTGAATCGAATATTCGTGTAGCTTTATACACACTAAAAACATATACGATTCAAATTTAAATCAAGGTTCCTTGTAATTAAAGTGACCGTGGCAGCCTACAAGTCACAGTTATGAACTCAAGACCATTGTTGTTTCAATCGGTTCGAGTCTTGATTTACTCTACGCACACCAGGTAACGGGGCAATTACACGTTGAATTTACTGAGGTCCTAAGTCCTCAGGTGGCTGTGGTGTGGAAGTTAGAAGAAGGAGGTGTCAGCTCAGGTTTCTCCCTTGTGACTTCAACGAGTGCAACGTTAATATATAATAAAGCAATCAGTTTATTTTATTAAAAATAGTTCCTCCATTAAATGGAGACAAAATCTTTTACCAATAAAGGGTTATATTATAAAATTACCTCACTTCTACTAACATGGAAGAGGATAGAAAGGTACAATAAAGAATAAGAAATTAGTTGAAAAACATACAAGCTATCTCATTTTTTCAATGATTTTCAAAGTCAAGTCTGTTAATTAACATAAATAATAACTAAACACTTCCTTCTTTAAATAGAGCGAAAATAAAAAGAGCAATCTAAAGACAAATTTTTCATGGTTTCTTTTTCCTAGCCGCTAACAATCTCAATTCTACTTTTTCACGTATTGTTTTCAAGAAGTATTTTTTGCTGGAAGAAAAAAGAAGAAAAAAGAAGAAAAAAAAATTCCAAGCAGAGATCGAGAAGAAAAAATGCGCATACTCACATTGTGCCGAAAGAACACTATATTCCCTAAGTGGCATATTTTTTATTCTTTCTACTCAAGTTCGAAATGAAAAATAGCTCTGCAGTCACTGGTCTCTAGATTTCAATGATTTATAACTGGAGATCACCAATTCAAATTCCACCTGTAAGGTTGCCTTTGCTGTGTGTTTCGAATTTCTTCCGGTGGAATTGAAAAACGACGGAAGTATCGCAATAAAAATGCATTTTTTTTTTCACAGAAGGGATATCAGTGGAGGAGAAAAGCGCTAAAAATCCGTTTTATATATCTGACGTCGAGGCTGACGTTTACAGGAATTGAAAATTTAGAGTTATTGGACCTCGAAAAGGAGATAGATGAGTCCATTCGTATAAACATAGTCAGTGTTTTGATCCAGAAATAAAATACGATGATTAATTTATATTTTTAGCCATTTTTTTAAGGACGTGCTTTTCACTATGACGATTAACTGTAGCACAGACATTTAAATTGTAGCAGTTTCTTTCGTTGAATAAATTCAAACTCTCTCTTTTTATATAAGCTGTTATGTATCTGTCAATGTTCATATGTATGAATGTTTAAATTTGTACGCGAGTTTTAACCTATTTTTATCCTTCCAACGGAGCTTAATTTTCCACAAATGTATAATTCCACTGAAACTCACAACTATAGTACTAGTATCTCAATCACTGATGGACACGGACCCTAGGAGTTTCAAGCAAATCACGTGCAGGTGAATTGAAATTTTGCATTCACATTTAGCTAACGTAATTTCTTTTTTATTCTTAAATCTCCAAATTTAAAAGAATTAAATGTATATCATTAAATTTTTTTTTCTAAATGTAAAATATATGTAATTTGTAAAAATAGAAAACACACACTCACAGATATATATATAC
>BMAW01057229.1:20628-33899 GCA_019974015.1 Nephila pilipes | reverse complement strand
ATCGATTCCCAAAATTTCAAAGCTCTAGCTTGATGGGAAGTTGGTTAAATTAACGATCGAAAATTTGATGACACACACACACACTCACACACTCACACACACACTCACACACACACACCAAGTGAAATTCAGAAAAACGTTGTAAAATAGGTTGGTCAGCAATCTAACAAAATATTAGTCACCCGTTATAGCATCTTAATGGCAGAACAACTTCAAAAGAAACAAAAAAAAAAAAGGTATGATGAATTTATTAAATATATACCTTCAATATAAAACACGACTTTAACGGAACATTAAAAACAACATGCGGAGATCACATTTAGACTTAGATAACTCGAAAGAAGATGTTTGCTATGAATGAATAAACATAGTTAGCACTTGTGGCAACATATGTTATTGTATTATTTTTACCTTTTTTTAGCAGCCAAAAATTCTAAGTCCATAATTTTTTAAGTTGCTGCCATTATAATTAATCAATACTTTCGTTTTTATTTATACATTCTGTACACTATTTTGTTCTTTGCGGAACCCATCCATAGAAAAAGACTTTATATGGTTTTCTGATCAAATTGATAAATTAAAAATTTTAAAAATTAACGTATTAAGAACATTTAATTTCTCAATTTGTTTTCTATACTTCATCGCATTGATTTTGAGCGACTCAATTAGGACTATTTTTTTGAAAAAAGAAATTGCGTAAATTAGAAAAACTTTTTATAATTTAAAAAAAAAACAGAAGAAAAGAAAAACATTTTGTGTGTGTTAACAGGTGTAAATTATTTTTATTTGATATTTTTCATGCAGTCAGATTAACCTGTCACAAAAAGTACGGGAATTCTTTCTCAAAAACAAAGTAAAAAAGATATTCATTTTGAAATAAAAGAATTTTTCTCGCAAACTTAATTCTGACATTCTTCGTAAAATGTCATATTGTGAAGATTTCATTTCACAAGAGGAGAGAAAAAACTAATTCCATTACACTACCATTTTTTTTTTCTAGAGAACATCACATAACATTATTTTTTTTCTTTTTTTTTGAAATGTCTCAATATTTTTACTTACGCACTCAGATTTTTTTTCTTCTCTTTCATGTGAGTTTCATTTTTATTTTATTCTTACTTCATTTCTGCGATTCTCAAAAACTTGTGATGCTCTTTTTATGTGTCGTACATTGTTCTTATTTTAATTTTTATTCATCGAATATATGCCATTTTTAATGCTAGATTTTTTTTATAAAATTCTCTTACAAAAACGGAAAAGCCCATCTACTTTTTCAAGTAATACATGCAAATAATTTCAAATTTTTTTTATATCAGAAACAGTTTTCCATCAGTATGTATTCTCAAATTCAACCAGTTTACTCAGAAAAAACCGGATTAAAATTTCGTCGGCATAATACATTTAAAGGTGACCATCAGTTTATAAATAAAATGCATACTTTTGTCTCTCATGCGTTTTAAAATGTTGTTTATCTCATTTAAAAAGGATATTTGTACATATTAATTTGTTTTTCCTTTTTCTGAATGAAAAATAGTTTTCCTAAAACACCATTATTTGTTCATCTTCAAGAACACATGAAAACAATTATACATAATTTATATATAATTTCTAACTAAACAAAAATGCATGTTTTATATTTAAGAAATTTCAGCGTTATGTATTTCTTGATAAAGCGATATAAAATATATATTCTTTGTCATCTTACCTCTATAGTTGATGACAATAGCTGCATGTATGTGCAAACATATCAATCTCAGTTGTACAGTCTAGGACAACTGTTTTGAATCTTTTAATCGCTTCGAACTAATTAACAAAAATGGAAAGTTTTCGTATAAGCATAGTAGACAAAAATATACCTTGCATAGTACTAAAATAATATACACCAGGCATTTACTAAGCGGTAGATACCTTTCCACCTGAGAACCGATACAAATAAAATACGTCATGTGACTATTAAATAATGAGACTTACGCTGCTACAGAACTATGCAGACACCAAATGCCAGCGACGGATGATGATTTGCCTGAAGCATTGTCTTTCGAATTCTGTGCCTCTCGTCTCCGAAATAAATTCGTATAGCCATAGTACTTCGTTTGCATTAAGGTCTTTTTTGTTTGGCCGGAAAAAAGATAAGTGAGCAACGAATTGTTGTGAAATCTCGCGTGAAACTTGGAAACCCCGCTACTTAAACTTACAATTTATTGAAAGAAGTGTATGACAATAAATGTGTATCGCGTGCATGTATTTTTAAGTGAATTAAGCGTGTTTCCAAGATAGCCAAGAAGGCGTTGAAGATTATTCATGCCCGGATCGTCTTTCCAAATCATAAACGGATGACAATGTCGAAAACTTCGGCAATCTGGTTCGATCTGATCGTTAGTTTAGTATTCGCGTGATTGCTGAGACTTTAGAATTGACAAAGAATACTTGTAGCCTTCGTACGCCTAGGTATTTTTTTTTTTTTTTTTGTTTCCTCAGAAAAATAAGTGAGCAAAGAACTGTTGTGAAATTTCACAAAAAACTTAGGGAAAAACACTACTGAAACTTATAATTTATTTTAAGAAGTGTGAAACAATGAATGTTTATCGCGCTCTCATGTTTCTGAGTGGTTTGAGCGTTTTCAAGATAGCCGAGAAGATGTTTAAGATGATTCACACCTGGGTTGCCCTCCCACGTCAAAAACTAATAACAATATCGACAAATTCGGCAATCTAGTTCGATCAGACCGTCAGTTAAGTATTCGTGCAATTTCTGAGACTATGGGAATTGGCAAAGTATTCGTACGGCAGATTTTTCCAGCAAGACAATGCACTGGCTTATTCCGGATTATCTGTCAAGAGGCTTCTAGCCAAGTACAGCATCCCATTGTTAGACCTTTCTTCCTTATTCGATGTTGAGCATGCGACTGCTATCTGTTTCAAAAGGTGAAATTTGTATTAAAAGGAACAAGATTTGAATCCATGAAAGAGAAATGGCACGCATCCTGAAGGAGCTGACTGTAAATAACTTCCAGCACTGTTTCGAACAATGGGAACAACAGTTTTTACGCACTATACATTTTATTTCACAAAGATAGCTCATTTTATAAGAATGTAGGGGGCAGTGGTTATGATCAGCTATCCACAAAATGGGCTCTTTCCGTCTCATCGTAGGATCGAGTTCTATTGATCTTAATGCCATCCGTGTAGTGGAGTTGATTAATCCTCATCAGCTCATTAAATCAGTCGTGGCTCCAAGTCCTCACATTGGCGTGGTGTAGAAGTTTGGAGAGGAGTTTCCAATTCAGGTGTAGTCCTGGTTTCTTGATCGAGATTGAAAATTACGAGATCTATTGCCGAAAAACTTTCTTATTATTCCTAAGTGCGAGTTTAATAAACATTCAATCAACTACTCATATTGTTTAGAAATAACCGAGGTATATGTAGAAAATTTATTCTGTATATGAATTTATCCTTATGTGCAAAATGTTGTGAATTGCAGCTATTCATGTTAATTTGTTTGGTTTCAGGAAACTGTAGATTGAATTAACCAGCTGTAGGGAGAGATGTTCAATCTAACGGAGTTCCACATATTAAGCCTTCGAAAGGTCTGGACATGCTAGGAGAAACGTATTTTTTTTAAGTAATTATTTTAAGTAATTATTAAGACTTTAGATGCCCCGGGAAAATAATTAAAACTTTACGCAACTATGCGTCATTTCAATCTATAACTTCCTGAAACCAAACAAACCAACATAAATAGTTGCAATTCACCACATTTTGGGCATAAAAATCAATTAACGTGCAGAACAAGATATATCTAGATATCTTTTTTTTTTTGTTATTTCTTAGTAATAATAAAAACTTTACTCTACCACCTTGTAAATTTTTTTTTCGAAATGAAAAAAAACAAACATAAGAAAAGCAAGGACACAAAAATTAGACAAAATAATTTGAAAAATAAACCAAGATTGTATTTTTATCTCTTTTTATTGGTAAGCACGAACGTTTAATTAAAAGGCTTCAATGTCACTATAACCACAAAGAATACCTTGAATATAGTTTCCGTTGTGTTTATTTACTCAATTCTTTCTATGTGAGAATTCCTGGTGAAAGAAAATTCTAAAAGTAATGCAATAAAATCATAGACTTGCGTGAAATGATTATGAAATCCGAAAAGCGTAGTACGAAAAAAAAATTGTTTTGCTTAAAGTTTTCATGAACTTTATCAAATTAAAAAATCTCCCATCAAAAGCGAAAGGAATTTCATTTTATCTGTATTTAACAAAATTTTGTAAATGTAATTCTTGTAACATAAATAGTAAAAATTTAATTAGTAATTCCTGCAGTTATACTTCATAACTGAGTGTATAAGAAAAAATATCTTATGTAATCCAATATGATTATTTTCTCATTCATTTTTAATTCCGACTTTTCAGTCGAATTCCCATTTTGAGTACTCTCTTTTCAACATGAGATAAACATTTAAATTTTTGAATTTCAAGACTGATACAACATTCTGATTAATTGTTCTCGATGAAACATTTTTGAAATGATGGCCTATATACTCGATGCTTGATTTATTACCGTACTGGTCAAATGCAACTGTTACAAATAATTGATTTCTTAAATCTGCTTTAATATTAAATTATCGCGGCTAACTCTTGAGTAGGAACCATATTTATGTTAATTCCTCGTTGCATTACTTAATGTTTTTAGATACTTTATCGCCCGATTACTATCGCATTATTCCCTTTAAATAACACTTTGAAGACTATTAATGTGAAGTCGCTTCAATTGAAACTCTCTCCCAATAAATGAAGAATGACTTATGTACATTATTAACGAATTATTGAAGTGCAGCTCATAGAAATGAGGAACTGCATATACAAGCACTGACGTGTTTACTACTGTAGTTAGCTTTTTGATGATAGAGACAGTGAGCTAGAGACATTGAGAAGTTATCAATGTGACATATCTGTATTTTACCTGATCTGAATAAGGGGTTTTTGGAGAGATCATAGGAAAGATGTAAAAAGGGTGACCGATTCGAACTCTCATGTAATACTCTCTAAGGTCTCGAACCCTTATGGGTTTAGTCTAAAATGTAATAGACGTTAAAATCTGACGCATATATGGTACATCCATAGACTGAGCAAGCTAAAATTTGAATTTGGATTATTCATAATCCTGAACACAACAGTTTGATTATTATTATTATTATATCACTTTCTACTCATTAGGTTATTGATTTGTGACTATTAATGACATCACAAGGAAGTAATATAAGGAGCTACAACTTTTAATTTTTATTAAGAAACAGCCCATCTTTTCCACATCAATGTCTTCCATAGGTACAAGACCCGAATTTGTGATTATAGTACAAATGCAAATAAATACCATCTTTGAGAATAAGCCCAATGACGTGGTCTCTGTTGAGATTTTCCCTTTGACTGACACTTTGAGATTTTTTTAAGATGTTATTTGTATTGAAAATATCTCCAAGTGAATGAAATGTAACTTATGTAGATTAGATAGGAATTAGTAAAGTATAATGAATATAATCGAGGAAATGCATATATAAGCAAGGAAGTGCTTAGGTTGGAAGTTTAATATGTGATAAAGATAGTGAGTTAAAACTATCAAATGAAACATCTGTATCAAGATAGCGCTGTTTTAGGAGTCTTTGGAGAGAATCCAGATAGGATCTGTAAGGGTTCAGTGACTCAAACTTCCTTTTTAATTCGTCTAAAGCTTCGAAACCGATAAGGTTGGTAAGAGGAACAATCTTTATTATCTTTAAACTTTAAATCAACCATGTTTTTTACTGGCTATTATAGACAAATTGGTTACTGGTTTAATATTGATTCTTCGTTGATTTGATTGAAACAACTCATTTAGCACTGACTCTTTTGTCATAATTAATTCACAGTGTCAACTACTTTTTCAGTCCTAAACATTCTCCCCTCATTTTCTTCTTTTTATTTAAAATTTCAATTTATGATTACTTATCTCATGCTACGTTTGATATTAGTGAATTATTAGTTATTCTTTGAATAAACCAATCTGATTTTCCGTCCTGAGTTCCATTTAATAATTTACCTCTAATGTATGAAGGTGGATTAAAAATTACATGAAATAAAAATTGGAATGGACCAATGTTAAGAATTCAATTTACCCGTGTTAAGAGTTGGAACTCGTTGTAATGTTTATTAAATATATTTTTTTCTTTTTAAAAGAAATATGCGAGGAGTATATCAGAGTATGAATTGAAATTTGTAATAGTACACTAATTTTTTTTTATTTTCATTTTTTTGGACCTGTAAGCAAAAGGGGAGTTACGAATTAAAATTAAACAAATATATTTTACAAATGGATTAAATAATTAGTAAAACCAATCGAAAAATTTTAACATTTTTAAAAAACATACTTTCTATAATGTTTACATTTTTACAAAAAAGTAATAAATGTTCTCTGTAGAGTAAAATAAAAGAATATTTTACTAATAATTATGGCTCATTTATAACAATAATTCGTTCTTTTCCCTCTGAACACTTACATATTATTTCTCCAAAGGCATAATCAGCTATACATAATTTGAATATAATTATTACTCAAGAATAAGGCTATATTAAGTTTAAAATTATACTCCCCTTCCATGAATTAGCATTATTTTTTTTATTAAAAAAGGAGAAAAATGCACCAATTTAGAAAAAAATAATGTAATTTAGAAAAAAGCAAAGGAAAAATTTGTTTTGAATAATGATTTTTTTTTTATTTTAATTTTTTAAACACTCAGATTACCCTATCAAAAGCATTGCTCCTTTTTTTTTTTCTCCCTGATGAAAAGTATTAAACTGAAAATAAAAGAACACGCCCAAAAGAAGTTTATTTCTGACTTTCTCCTCAGAATCTCATAATGGGGAGATTTTACTTCACAAGAAGAGGGGGGGGGGGAAGGGGATTTTATTCCGTTAATTTTTTTTTAGTAAAACCCAAAAATTTTTTTTTTTTTTTTTTTTTTTTTTTTTTTTCTTCTTCAAATTTTTCTCAATATTTTTCCCTAAGTGCTTTTTTCCCCTTCTAGAATATATGTTATGTTTTTATTCTCACTTAAATTGTTTCTACATTTTTCGAAAATTTCAATACGCATTTTTTGTACATTACTTTTTTAAACATTGATATGTATTTTTTCATTCTTTTATGCAAAGTGTTTTATAAAATTGAATTATAAAGACATAAAAGACCATTAACTTCTGAAAAAAGAAAAGATAAGCAATTTTAATTTTTATTCGAAAAGAGGAATAGAATTTTTGATGAATGAATTTAAAATAATTCTCTGCAAAAGCAATTCATGAGAAAAAAAAAGGTTAATAATGTTTTGCTCGCATAATTTATTCACGGTTTTGTGAGTTAGTAAATAAAATTTATATATTTTTTCCACATTTTAAAATATTATCTGTGTCATTAGAAACAAAAAATGTATAAACAACAATTTTTTTTCCTCTCTAAATAAAATTCGATTCTTCTAAAACCCCTTAATTTGCTTTCCTTCATTCTCATGCACAATATATTATCAAAATATAAATTCAGAACTGAACTGAAATAGATATAAATAGATTATTCTTAAGAAATTTTGATAAAATATTTGTATCAATAAGCTACATAAAGCACATTTTCTTTGTTGTCTGTCTTTTATTGTTGTTGACAATATAAGCCATTATACGTAAACGTGAGTTGCATACAGCAGACAATCAATCAAGAACAGCTGTTTTCAGCTTTTCAACTACTCGAATAGTCATAAGCTAGCAATAAAATTCTAATTCAACATTTACAAATACTCGGCAAAACATGTTTAGGTGTTTGCAATGTTTCGCTTGTGTATATATATATATATATATATATATATATATATATATATATATATATATATATATGTTGGATTTGTTCTTTCAATTGTTTCCTATTTGAGTCTTTTTAAGGCTTTTGAAATTAATTTATTTTCAAATATTATTTTATTAAATTCCTACTATTATCTTACACTCTCCCTATATAAATCTATTTATATATCTTGTTCAAATTTTCAATCGTTAATAAAATACTTTTTATTCATCCACTCGAGGTCAAATACATTTTTTTAAAACTTGTGGTGGATGACACTTGATGTTAATACGGTTTTTTTTCAAATATTAATTCATTAATTAAATTTAATAGGTGAAAATGCAGTTTAGCCCAACGACTTGGCACGATTTCAAAAACTGCCAAACTTGGCGAATCTTTTGGCTCAACGTTAAGTCGGCGAAGCTGACCAGAGTGAGTACATTTGGCAAAATACCGACAAATAATTCCTGTCGCCAAGTGTAGTTGATCTAAACTGCATTCCAACCATTTAATTTACCGGATGAATTAAGAAACGAGCCAATGCTTTTACAATGTCTTTGTCTTGGAATGACAAATTTGGTAGAGCGTCGGCGTAGAATCTTCATGCCTTCAGATCGAAGAATAAATTTTTTTTATTTAATTTTCAAATAGTTAATATTAGTTTTATATGGGAGAAAAACATTTCTCCTAAATAAGATATTTAACAGGATATAAATTTAGGAATAAATACCGTCAGTGACGAAGCGTGTAGATCAGTGGGAAAAAAATTTCTTTTACCACTTAATATAATGATTCTGTCATATGTATAAACATATTTATATTAATTCTATTTATTTAATAAAAAGTAACTAAAATAAAAACAAATTTTATTGACCTAAGTAGGAATTGACTTAATTTTTTTTTTATTGCTTGTTTTTTTTATTTCAAACAATAACATTTATTTCACTTTAAATATAATAATATAAATTATTATTATTTTGATGCCATCCTTTTAAAATTTTTGTTATTTTTTTTTTTTTTTTTTTTTGTCTCTGAATATAACAGAACCCTTAACATTATAAGAATTCACATTTATTCATGTAAAAGGAAAGCAACTTCGGCTTTATTCGCTTTCAAGGGTTAGTTTGTCTCCTAAAACTTAGAATAAGGTTTCGAATGTTCGTAAAATACTATCTTTTAATTCACCATTAACAGTTAAATATCTTTTTTTTTGTACAGTTACTATTTTTCACGACAAACGTTTCGTTTTGGTCGTGTCTAATTTTAGATCAGAAGCATACGCAGAAAATTTAAATTATAATTTAAAAATAAACAAACAAAACATTGAATTAAATTTCACAAGAGTTCAGCGAAACAAATTTAAATATTGAAGAAAAATTAATAATAAGCAAAGTATATATTTGATTTACAAATATATAATCGACTACTTTTTTTTTCTTCTCAAAAGTGAACTGCGTTTCAACCTTTCATAATTGCATGCCTATATTTGGATACAGAAGGGCTCTTTGTTGGAACAGAATAGAATATTTACCTTCATTGTTCGGAACAAAAGTTTTAAATAAACGTAAAATGCATTTTGTTTTTATTCATCTCTGTGGTAGCCACAGTTACCCTAGTAACGGATCAACTTAATGTGATAAATTCTTTGTATAGTAAATATCAAATAAAGAATTCCTTTATTCAGTGAAACGAAGACAGAGATGAGAGTAGGAGTTTGAAAAGAATTCTAAAAATAGATCATTGTTTGGTTTCTTAAAGGCTTTTCAGAAATTTTTCTTTCGAAATCTAGAAAAAATTACTATTCTTTTAAAATCGTCCAACTGTTTGGATTATTATCATCTGAGACGCAGTTATCTTTTCATTTCATTTGTTTGGAACTGTATGGTAGAGAAAAGGTCAAATATAAACAGATTTAAATGAAGTCTTTGAAAGCTTAAGTCAATTATACTTTTTTAAACCTAATAGTTTCAATTCTTTTGCTGTATTTAAAAATGTTTTATTAAACATTTTAAGTTTTTACTAATGCATAAATTCTAATTTGGAGGATTGTTCAGAATTCTCTAGATTATCACTTGTTAAACTTCCTGCAAACGATTTTGAAAGAAAAAGAAAATTCAAAACAGAAGCAGATGTCAACTAAACACAATCCGAGTTCGTCTCGAAAGGAAATGTTACGTACAAATTACATAAGGCTGGCAAGAAATCATGGGTATTAACAAAAATTATATTGTACAGTAAATATTATAAAATGTGTCAAAAATGTGTTTTATTTACTTTTACTTTCCACAAACTGATAGAACGTTTCAACCTAATATAACCAATTTTAATGGGTTTTCTTTAACTCACATTGTAACTGTGTCTGGTTCAAAACATTAAAACCTTTTTTTTATATTTTAAAGCTCTCAATTGAGCTTTAATTCTCTATACACGATTGTTCTGGATGACACTGTGATATTTTAAATATAAATAATAAAATTAATTGATTAAAACCACGTATTTAAGGAATTAAATTTTACGCTAAATTAGTCGCCAAGTTGCCATTTGGTCGTGAAATCCATCCTTTAATGATTTATCGTTTTCTTTAATTTTAATTATATGTAGCTGATATAATATTCACTTTAATAATTTATCATTTGATTTAATTTTAATTATATATAGCTTAAATATATTCAATTTAATTACATAGTTTATCTTTTCCTTTAATTTTAATTGAATATAGCTTAATTGATTAACATAATGCTTAATTGAAGTAAAAGTTTTTACATGTATTTATTTTCGATGATAAATTAAATAAACGTCAAATAATAAAACAAATTATTGAATGCATTCAATTTGACTCAAAGATCCCTTTTGCTCTTAAAATTTAAGGTGTAACAAATTATGTTACGCAAAGCGTGAAGTTTGGAAGAAAATCCATGTTCCAAAAAAACATTTTATTACCGGTGTTATTCGTTATTGAAACACTCTTGTACGCTAATTAGCCTCAATATTTGTTACGAAGGTGTACACAAAATAAACGAGCATTTTTTTAAGCGGGGCCAATGATTTTCAAACACTTTTTTAATAGCAACCATGATAAGTTATTTACAATTTAAATAATCATTTGGCTTCATTTTATTCTTTATATATTAATTCATTCATTCGCTGGCATCTTGAGACAAAGTAGTGTAATATGAATTGACGCACAGGAAGTGAAAAAACGCCACTAAAAGCAAAACTCGGTTATCTGTTGGAAAAATTCTGGATTTTGGAATTCATCTGGGTATTATGCACATCGACTTTGTTCGCGACGACGACGAATTCTTTTGGCTATGGTAAACTTTTGGAGAAAGTTAGATTATTATAACATTCTCCTTGTCCAGGACTTTACAAGTTCCCACTCAGCTAGTGCAAAACAAGAAACTTGAAAAGAAAGAACTCCAACATCCTATCTATAGACAAAGTTAGCATCTAGAGTGCCATTTGTTTTTTTCTCTAAAAGAGAGGATAGGGAGAGAAAGAATTTCTTTGACTGAGTAGAATAATTTGTGCACGAATCAACTCCATGCACATTTAGATCCTTTTTATCACAAAGAAATAAAAAAAAATAACGCCTAATGTTCTGAGAAAAATATGCAAATCTTAAAGGAAGGTATATAGGAAAAAAAATTGGGGCATTTTTGGTCAGTCATATTTCAGAAAATTTATTTAAAAAAACCCCTCACGATTATATTTGTGATCTATCCAAATATTCTGAAAATTCTGGTATTCTCTGTGAACAAATGATCCATTAATAAATAGTTCATTGAAATAAACGAGGGTTGTTTGGAAAGTAAGTTTCGTCCTTTTTTTTTTTTGGAAGAGCACATGATGAAACAAACAACCACCATAAGAATCCTTACCCTTTTCTATTTCAATGATGGAAGTAGCATTAGTGGAGGAGGAATGAAGCATGCGCAGAGTGAAGAGGAAAAGAGAATAGCCGCAGACCAGCGTGCCCGAAACGTGACTGACAGCGTGGCTGGTAATAGAAGTGAGTGTTGTAATCTGGTAAGAATGGGCCCATGGGATTAGACATCCAGGAACAGATCGTACATGATCGAACAGATCGCCCACAGATCGTACATGGTGGACATGTCCTGTCTCGTCAAATGATTGTACGCTGGTGTTACGTGTTCGGTGAAGGAAGGCAGAGGGGGCGTCTCTCCACATTTACGAGTGAAAACAACTCTACTAGAGTACAGAACTGTTGTACAGCTGCTAGAGTACAGGACAACACTATAAAGTGTTGTTAGCGGATAGGCGCGTAAAACGGTGTCAGATGTGTTGTCCATATTGCGTGTTAGTTGAACTTAGGTCCATCCGAAACGATGCTGAGGTAGAGCAAGCTGTGCGACAATTCCTTGCACTACAGGGCACCAAGTCATACTAGAGTGGTTTCTTCAAAATGTTCGCACACTGCGACAAATGACTCAATGTCGATTTCAAGTATTAAAAAAATAATGTAAGGTGTTATAGCTCATGATAATATGGTTTATTTTTCAATGCAATAATTTTTTCTTATGAAAAACGAACCAAACATACTTTTAGAATATCCCTTTTATGTATCATAAGCTGGACTGCACGTATTCAACTTTTTATTGTTAACATCTCATGCTAGATTAATAAATAATAAATATCTTACTTCTTAACATATTATGTGGGTATATTGCCCGTTTCATTTACATAAATCTAAAATTATAACAACTCTCAGTAATACTTGTGATTCTTCTAAATATATCATGCATGAATAAGACCATTATTCTTCGGTATGCTTAAGATACATTTTAATTTACAGCAGAGTGAAATCCATAACTGATGTCCGAATTATTCGATGTTATTAACCAGCGCTATTGACTTTAATTTACGTGACTTTTGATTATGAAAATTTTATTTTTATGAAACTAAGCATGCATAAAAATCTAACAATTCACAACATTTTGAATGAAAATGCATACTTAGAATTATAATTGAGCTTAGAAAAAGCTTTAGGTTTTTAAAATATGATTATGCAAAGTGTCTTCCCTTTTTTTATCATACCATTTTTTGTTTCAAAAACGACATTCATTGTAATGATTTACCTATTACTAATAAATAACAGAGACATCTAGGTGAAATCTCTTCTGAATAGTAATTGATTCTTGTATACATATTATTGTAAATTACAGATAATAATTGGGGTTTTTTTTGGTTTCAAGAAGTCACCGATTGAAGTAACCCACAGTATTTTTAAGTTTTAGCAAGTATCCCGGGTATCGTTAACTTTTAATTCTTAATTAAAATAATCAAAAATATTTAGCTATATTTATAATTCATGAAATTTCCTTGTAGTTAGAGAATTATACATTTTTCAACGTTTCCTATCTTTCAAAGGCCGTGTTTTCAACGTTTCCT
>BMAW01057229.1:0-20618 GCA_019974015.1 Nephila pilipes | reverse complement strand
CTATCTTTCAAAGGCCGTGTTTTCAACGTTTCCTATCTTTCAAAGGCTATGGAATGTTATTTTCTCCATACACAAGTTACTTCGATCTACGGCTTCCTGAAACCAAACAAATCAACATGAATAGCCGTAACTTTTGCAATATTGTGTACACAAGAATCAATCAATACACTGAGTAGGTTTTATCCAAACACTTCGGTTATTTCTTAGCATCAATTAGAATTTTACGATACCACCTCCTTAGTTAATTTTATCCTGATTTTTTTTTTATTTTATTTCAGCATAAATATTCTTTTCTTGTTCTCTAAGTTGATTTGTTTCGACTTTTGAATCGATGCTCTATTTAATTACGCACTACTTTAAAAAGTAGTATTAAATATTTTGATGATTAAATATTTATTTCTCGTTATTAAAAAAAAAAAAAGTGTGAGTTTTTTAAGTCTTTCTAGGTTTGGAATTTTTGCTACAGCGAGCGCCAGGCGTTATTCATCGTCCCGCAACTTAAAAAAAAATATGTTGTGAATATTAATTTTTTCTTTGAGCACTAGATAACATATTAAGACACTCAATCAATTATAACGTTTTTGAGAGTATACGTTGTTTTCATGAAGTTAACTAGAATAGATTTTTTTTATTATATATGTAGTTCAATTTCTTTCCCAGAGCATTTATATGGTTCAAAACATTCAAAAGGAGAAATTTCAGTATTTAGCAGCCCGTATAGCTCAGGATAAATTACAAAAAAATTAAAATACTAAAATGTTTACCGAGATTCAAGTTAGGAATGAAACTTATTGCAAAAACTTGAGATATAAACTTGCCTATGTGTATTTGTGTTTTTATGTAATTGGTAAGAATATCGCAATTTAGTAACTTTCGAACGATAGATACAAATAACGTACATTTGTTTAAGATATTTTCATGATACTACAGTATAACATTAGTAAATGTTTTAAAGAAACTTGTTGAAGCATTAAGTTCCATTATAAACTACTCAGAATAATTCTGCAGAAAATATAATGAAAAGATTCCAAAAATTTACTTTATCCGTATCTGCTTTTATATTTTTGGGATGTTAGAAACTTTTTAAATCATATATCACTTAAACTCGAATAACGTGTTGAAAGATGGAATGGTTAAAATACATTAGACGCCAAAATTATACTCCAAATTATATAATTATAAAATTTATAGGCCAGAATGATAAATTTTCTTAAATTCAAGCAATTATGTTGAAAAAAAGCCTTTAAAAATAAGCAAAATAAAAACAAAATAATTAAAAAAGGTAAACCATGTTTCTCAGAAATTTTCGCTTAATCATTTGCAAATATCAATATCAATATCAATGCAGAAAATAGGGATAAATTTCAAATCAGAGGACATTTATACAACAATCGTTTAAGTAAACACAATATATCTTAAAACTATCTTAATCGTAAAACTATATTTTTTTATAATGGGTGTAATTCAATGTCAACATTCTTCAAAGACATATAAAATTGTAGCTAAGAGCTCCCAAACAGAAACATCATATGAATGGTTTTGATAGCAATACATTTTCAAACCTATTTCGGCTAAATTCAGTGAAATATAGAAAATTTAATACGTAAAATAACAGCACATAAAGTTTTTATATAGTCAAAGGAAAACTTAATTACAAAATTTTGAATAATGCTGTAACAATAATGTATGATAGCTATTTTAATGCATTACAGTTTATGGCATTACTAAATTAACGTTGCCGCTCGTTACATGTTCCGAAACCAAACATGAATCAACTTTTTAAATATTGATGTCGTATTTAATATTGGAATAGTTTAAAAATGCCTTTACACGTACGCAACATTTAACAATTTTAATCTAATTTAATTTTAAGAAAAAATTATAAATTTTACAAAGACTGTATTTTTCAATTGGAAGTTTCCTCTGAATTCCCATTTGTTTCTTCTTTACTCACCAGCGGGAGCCAATGTGATGTTTTTTTGTTTTGTCACACCAGGTGGAGACCGAATAAATTAAACTCTATAATTGGCATGAAGATTTGTGTGATTGTTTATCAATGTGGCACATATTGAGAAGAGAACTATTCGGGAAGAATCTCGTAAATTTGAACCTATGTCATGCGACGAGGACGACCCCGGAGCTGGCATCTTCCTCTCCAAACTTTCACACCACGCTAATGTAAGAAGCTTGAGAACACTGACAAATTTAAAGTGCATAAGCCAAGGTTAAAAATGGCGGGTCTTTTGTGACATCGGGACTCGAACCCCTTGTTCAACGTAAACTGCCAGTCTCGAGTCCACGACCATAACCACTAGGCTACAGCAGACACGTGGGTTAATACTGTGAATCGTGTTAGTGTGAATTATGTTTATGCAAGTGTAAAACGAAAATAAATGCATATTATTTGGAAAATAACAATGATTCAAAGCTATTGCACCATCGTTGAGCAAATTTTGTCCTTCAAAAATGTCCGAATAATCATTTTCGGTGTTAATATTTGAAAAAAGTAAAACCTAAATGTTTCTTTATAGAATCTAATAGCCACAATATTTTTCGTAGAAAATGTGATAGGAAACAATATTATATTTATGCTGCGGTTGTGATTAATATTTAAATTGGATTTTGAAGGTAAATGAGATTTATTCGACCAAAAAAAGAAAGAAACAGAACTTATTTATTCCAAGTTTAAGTAATCACGACTTTTTAAAAATTAAAAACAATTAAATCATATTTTAATAATCATATATTGGATCCGTTAATCCTTGGTTTGTATTCTAAATAGCGAATTTTGGAAATTTTAATTTCTAAAATATTGAATGTTATTGTACTCTGCTAATTCTTTATTTCCCCAAATGCCACACACACATATTTGCTATTTGCTTATATTTTTAGGTTCACGAATTTATGTCAAGTTAAGACGTCAGGCACTTAACACGAAATGATCTTAATTTTTTAAGAACAACATTCAAAATCTAAGATGAAATTATCTTAAATTTTAAGTATACAATACGAAACAATTTAAAATATCTCGACAATTATGTTGAATTTAATCATTTATTGTAAGAATGTTATGGTAAATTATTATGTAAATCACGCCATTGAATTAATGCTTGTGCTGTAATTATTTCTCTATTAATTTGAAAGTTGCAAATTTTTCAGTCTCACAGATTATTTCTTTGTAAGTCGATACACACTGGAAAGGCAATAATCCAGGGATCCAGTTTTGAGGAGAGGGAACTTGTGATGACATTGATAACTGCAATCTGTAAACTTTCTCTTACTTAATCTAAAAATTTTATTTTAATACTCCACAAAAATATATCTACCAACCATCCTCATTTGTCTTAACTGTAGCTGTCACCTTAACCTCAACTTGGTATAAAAGGTGATGGAACGTTCTCCGCCCTCTTTTCTCTCTCTCTCGTTTGAATTATAAACGACGTCGTACTGGATTGCTAGTTCCATAAATGCATTCATTTCCATATATATATATATATGTGTGTGAGTGTGTGTGTATTCCGGTCAAAGTTTGAAGTAGTGTGAATGGATATAACACCTATATCACTAAATCTGGAAACAATTTACAGTCAATTCTTCAAAAATCTATTGATAATATTGATAAAACTGCTATTATTAAAAACAGCTTTGAAATTGTTAAGATCATGAAGGAACGAGAAGTATTCTCTATACATCGATATGATTTTGAAGATCTTATTAACTCAATAGATATTCAAGATTTAATTAGGGTTCTTGCAATTTTAGACAATAACTATCCTTTTAATCACACAGTAAAACGAGAAAAATTCATAACTCTTATTAAACTTATACAGTAAGAGAATTTTATAGTTTTTGGTCAGAATCTTTATAAGCAAATTAAGGGTCAACCTCAAAGAGGTCCAGTTAGTAATTGCCTGGCAAATTTTTAGTTACATTTTTATGAAATACAACACATTAATAATGATTCTTTCTTTCTTTATCGTTATATAGATGATTTAATTATTTTGGGTAAAACTGAGGAATTTAAACCAAATGCTTCGTTTTACCCTGATTACCTCTAGTTATTGAAAACTAATTTTAATTATAATACAGTAGAATTTTTGGATCTTGATTTGCTAATTGTTGATAATATACTAATTCGTAACATTTATGATAAAAGAAAGGATTTCAAATTTCGTGTAGTCAAAATTCCTTTTTCGAACAGCAATTTACACATATCTATTTATAGAAATATTTTATTAAACTTTTTATTACGTAATAACAAATTAACCATACATAAAATAGACAAGTTTAATAATATTAAAAAAATATTCAGCAACTGTTTAGATAATGGTTATCCAATAAATTTCTTAAATACTAATATACATCACAAATATATTAAACATTTTTGCGAATCGTGATCCATTGTCAAATCTACCACACAACACTAAGTCCACAAAGTCGGGTTGTTAGTGGCCTAGCCATGAAAAGTATATTTACTTTTTACACATCTCACAATTTTTAATCATTTTCTGAACCATTCTATTCTTTTACCTAACAACTTATTACCAATCAATAGTATGCATCTTTTTACACTTTTTTACTGACCAAACAACGGTTTATATAATTTTTGAATTTACATGGTGAGGACGTGTTGTCTTTTTGTATTTCGAGTATTTGATATCAATCTTGAAGCTCTTTGTTCGTTTAAAGAATATTCCACCTTTCTACTCTCATCTTCCTTTCTTTGAATTTTCGTAATTTTTATAATTTGATTCGTTGATAATTTTTAGAATTATAGATTTTCTTTTTGCAATTTTTATCACAGAACTTTTTTGCATGTTTTTATCATAGAACTCCTTTGTACTTTGGATTACCTAATTCAGCCTACCAAGTCGCTAAGGGGGAAGGTTGGTAACATGAAACTTGTTTAACCCCGCTTATTTGGTCCTCAGCCCTAAATTGATTTTTGACTTGCTGGGTTCCATATTTTCATTTATATTTATATTTCTTTCTGGCTTTTTGTTTTTTAAATATTATAAATTATTCATTCATAAATTTTTAGAATATATATATATATATATATATATATATATATATATATATATATATACATAAACATATATAAACATATATATTCTCTTTCTCTCTCTTATACTCCATAAACATATATATATACTATATTATATCATCCTCTATACACATAAACATATTATGACATAAACATATATCTGTATATAATTCATAACTATATGTTCTACTATTCTCATACTAATGATCATGTTACAATAATCATAAAATTATACATATATATACAGCTCTGACTATACATATATATACATACATCACATATATACTCATATCATCTATGCTCCAATACATCAATCAATCACTCCCTTGAGATAACTTAGAGGAATGGCGTCATTCGATAAACCATAACAGGTTTTTTCTAGAGAACTAAGCTTTGTTAGAGACGTCAAATTTTAGATCGATCAGTGACAGAGAACTTCTTTGAGTTATCGAGGTTAGAATTAAAGATCTTTTTGTAGTTTTGGTTTAAAAGCTGGAAAAACGCCAGTTACTGTGATTCTGATAAAAGCATTGTTTTAACTGGGTAAAGAAAACACCGTGTCGCAAAGAAACAATGGATTGAAAATGTTATCCGGATTGTCCAATAAACAACTTGATTTGTCGGTGGTTTACGCAGATTCAGCTTAAAACTAGTCATACCGCACAAATGGAACAGCTGTCTGGTAGACCTAGGAAGCCGTTACACGGAAAATGTGAGGTGAAGTGCCAAAAGTGTATAATGAAGATCCGGCCTAAAGTGAGCTCATGGGGATGCTCAGTGCCTGGATATCATAGGAAGTGTGTACTGTGGTTAGTGAAGTTTTTTGAATGAAGTGAAAAGTTTTTCAAGTGGGGTGCATGTGCTTCGATGGAACAAAAACAGCAACGAGTCGATTGATTCTAGAAGCTGTTTATCGCTATTTACTCGCAACAAAAAAGATTTCTTGGGAAAAAAAAAAGAAAAATATTACTGAAACATGATTGGTTGATAACATAACCCTAAATGGGAGTTAACAAAGGTGTATTATGATTGCCGATGAGCAAAAAATTATTACCCAAAAAAATGCTTGTTTTCAATGTTAGACTCAGGAGTTATTGATCTATTATCATATAATATATATATATGATATAAATATATAATATATATACTAATATAAGCATATACTATATATACTATAAACATATATATATGATAATACATAAACCATATCTATATATAATATAACCCAACTGTATATGATATACATATATATATATGCTATATAACCATATATGTGTGTAGTAGTGAAATGCGATTATTGAGCTCAATTGTTTAATTAATATAAGAATAAAATATTTACAAAATTAAAATCAATCATCAAATTTAATACAATTTATATTATCACAATGCATCCGAAAATAAAAAGAGTCTTTCGACAGGCGTCAGCGTCTTCTTCTCGTGGTCGTCCTCTCTCGTCTGACGCTTAGTAACAGACTGCTTGCTTGCTTCCGCAAGCGTCTGCAGGTGGCGGTAGTGGGCCTGTAACGTTTATCGAGCACCACAAAACTCGGCTGATCCTCCATACGTCACTACAAATATACAAAGAGACAAAACAACAAAAAATTAAACATGACAAAGTTCTAAAAAAAACATTTATGTTGTTAGAGCTCATTCGTCGTGCTACATGGTTTCAGATAATCAACCCATGACATCTTACAGTTGGGTCCTTCTTGTCTTCTTTCTTTGATGACGTCATAGATGTTTCTTCCTTTTAGTTCTTGTGATACTGTAGAGTCTTAGATATTTCATCTTTAGTTTTAGGTATAGTCCAAACTGAATTATTTTGATGGCAACAAGATCTCTATCTCTATAACATTTTGGCTCCCGTTTCCTTAAGTTACTCATCTTCAGGTTTTCGTCTCGAATCTCTATGATCTGCTGTTTCGCATGTTTTCTCAGTTTGTCTCTTTGACCATCAAAATTGGCTGGGAATTCAGCTTCGACCATTTCTTTCAGCTTATCCAGAGCTCCAACCTTCATCTTTTGCCAAAAAGCAATTCGAAAGGTGTGGTATTTATCCTTCTTTGATAGGTGGAATTAATTATTTGCTGTAGTTCATTTGTGAACTTGTACTGCTTGGTTGGATCTTCTCAGGATAATTTGGAAAGGACTGATATGATAGTCTGGTTGATTCGTTCTACTTGTCGATAAACTCTTGGCAAGCCAGTTGTAATTAAGTGTTGTTTTACATTTCCTTTTTGCACAAAGATCAGCAAATTCGTTAGAGATAAATGTCGTACCTCTCTCAGAGATTATTTGGGAAGGGCTTCGAAATACAGCCTTTTGGACTTCCAACTTTGCTATTGCTTCAGTTGATGTTGTGCTTTTCATAGGATAAATCCACAAAAATTTAGTAAACGCATCAATAATTGCCAAAACATATTTATAATTTAATGTTTATTTCCAAAAGTCCGAGATTATCTACATGACAGTTGTGCAAAGGCGTGTCTTCTTTATGTAAAAGGTGCTGCAGATTTTTTTTCTTTCCTCTTTTATAATGCAATGAACATAATTTGATATGATATTCTCAATTTTCTAAGTTTAAGAATAAAATAACAATCTTGGAGGTGTTTTTCAGTGTATCCCGGTATATCCTTTTTAGTGCACATTTCTTATAATGTTAGTTTGTATGTTGTCAGGCACAACTACTAGCTCTTTATCATCAACAAATTTATACAAAATTCCATTTCGATCGCAATAGTCTTCGTTATTAGAAATTTGTAATGGTTCTTTAATTGCTTTTATTTCAATACAGTTGCCTTGGGCTGATTTTAATTTTGGTAAAATATTATCAAAAGAGGTACAAAATATATTTATGGGAGATCTACTTCGATCATCAACATGAGCCATTCGTAAACTGGAGAGATGCTCAATGACGTAATTGAATTCTTGCAGCAATAAAGCCCAACGTGCAACGCGAGTTGACAAATCTCTTTTCTGCACAGATTTTCAAGCGTGGCACACTGTCTGTGACAATTTCGAATGGAATTCCAATAAGTATACATGGAATTTCTTTATTGCTACTATGACGATGACGGCAAGAGCTTCAAGTTCATAACTATATACTTCTTTTTTGCATGTGTTATTTTCTTACTCATGAAATAGGTGGGATGGAAATGTTTGCCATTAGGGGATTTTTGCTTTAAAATAGCTCCATATCCCTCCAAGCTGGTGTCAGTATGCAATTCAGTTTCGTAATTAGGGTTGTACATTCTTAAGACAGGCGTTTCAGCTAAGAGTGACATTCACTGATTAAAAGAATTGATTTCTTCTTCGTCGAATTTATACTTTTGGCCTTCTTTCAAGAGATCACTTAATGACCTAACAATAATAGAGTATTTTGAAATAAACTTTCGAAAATATCCAGTGATTCCTAAAGAACTATGGATTGGTTTTTAAATAGTTGGCTTCGAAAAATTAAGGACAGCTTTCGTTTTTAGAGTAGATGGAAAACTTTTACCTTCTTCTATGACATGACCTAAATATTCGATTCGCTTTTTCAAAACATGAAATTTCTAAAAATTTATCTCTAGTCTGTGTTCGCTTGTAATATTTAAAACTCGTTTGATGCGTTCGACTCCTTCTTTTTTAGGAAGACAAAATTATAATGATATCTATATTAGGCAAAACAACGTCATCATTAATCAAAGGTCGAAAAATGGTGTTAATATACCTTTTAAACACGGCTGGAGAATTACATTGTCCAAATGGAACATTGAGAAATTGATATTGGCGTTCATAGGTAACGAACGAAGTGTATTTTCTAATGTCTTTGTTTACATCAACATGGAAAAACGCATTCTTACGATTTATAGTACTAAAGACACGCGATCCCTGCATTCTATCCAATATATCCTCTATCGGTGGAACGGGAAATCTGTCCTTCAAAATTACTTTATGTAATCGGTAATCAATGAAAACATGAGGGTTTGCATTTTTACCACGTTTTGCTGTATTTCACTTGATGTGTGTGTGTCATCAAATTTAAGATCGTTAATTTAACCATTTTCCCATCAGGCTAGAGCTCTGGGAATCGTTCTTACTTGCCTAATAATGCAATATTTAGACTTTTGCGATAAGTGTTAACTAATATTTCAATATTTTTTTTAAAAAAATATAGTTTGTGTAATAAGTGGCACCATCTATGGTAGATAGTTGAATTACGCAGAGAGAGTGATCTTAAAGACGAGAGAGAGATGAGGGTTTTTTACAACGTTTCTTAAAACTTTTTTATGTATTTCACTTGGTGTGTGTGTGTCAGTGTGTCATTAAATTTTCGATCGTTATTTTAACCGACTTCCCATAAAGCTAGAGCTCTGAAACTTTGGGAATCGTTCTTACTCGCTTAACAGTGCAATATTTAGACATTTGCGACAAGTTTTAACTAACATTTCAATAATCTTTTTTTAATAAACTTTGCCACCCTATAAAAAAGTCTTTTTAAAAACGTTGGTTTTTATATAGAGTTATTTCTTTCTCTATTATAACTGGGCTAAAGTATTCTGAAGAGCTAGGTTCCACAATCCCTTGTTCTAATCATTCAGCTATTTGAGTTTGGACTGGTTCTTTTTCTAAAAATGGTAGTCTACGGGGTCTATGAAATATAGGCTCCTTAATTCTTACCAAAATGTTTAATTCGACATTAGTTGTCTTAGATTTGTGTAGTACGTAATTCGAAATTAATTGTTGCACATTATCTCTTTTAGCATTTAGCAGGTAAGGTTCAATGTTCCATTCAACTTCTTTAGAGGCTATCTCAATTAGTAGCAAAGATAATGCGTTAATTTCCTCTAAACACTGAAATTTTTCTTTGACAGTAATTCCTTTTTCATCAATTAGCGTTTCACCTTGCATTAGAGCATTAAGTCCAACGATCACATCATGACACATAACACTATTTTCTACAACACATATATCTGCTTTACGCTTAAAAATATCAATTTGAATGTTCCCTTTAAAAATCATTCCAATGGTTTAAATCTGCATTTACCAAATCCCCTTAAAGTAAAGTTCAAAGGAGACAATTTCTTCACATTTAACTTATCAAACACTGAATATGAAGCAATGTCGCTTGGCTTCCGGTATTAATAAGTGAATTAGCACTTAAATAATTATTTACTAATTTATTGTTCAGTTCGGCATTCCAGAGCGTTATGACCAAAGACCCTACATCCAAAACACTTAAGTTCCTTATCTTTATGAATACAAAACCATGATATATAGCTTGGCTCGCCATAGTTAAAGCATATTTTATTCTTACGACTTTCAAAATCATTTTATTTCATTCTTTCAATACCACCACTAAATTTCCCATTATTCACACTTTTGGTTTTATAATTAAATATATCACCATATTAAAATTTTGGTTTTACTTTATCGAAAGTATTAAATCTGTTATTATGGTCATATTTTGTTTTTGTTTTATCGAAAACACCTTTACTTTTTGCAGAATCGCTTTTTATTACTTCATAAATTTTGAGTTTTTCTTTACATTCTAATAAATCCTTAGTTACATCTGAACAAAATGATTATATTTTCTTGTTTATCATTGATCCCTTTTATTACATAATGCATCAAAGAGGAATCCTCTATTTCCCCACAAATGCATAGTTCTTTCATTTTTAGAAAATATTCTGGAGCGGATTCAGAATCACTCTTTTTTTTTTTTCTGATCAGAAGTTCCTGCAAATTATATATATAGCTGAATTTATCTCGAATGAAAATTCATCTTTTTAATCTTGTTTTAGTTTTCACCAGGAATTAATTTCCGGATCTGTATGGACAAATAATGCAAACCGTTCCTCCAAGGGATCTCTTAACAAAGGTAATTTTTTGTAAATCGAATAGACTAAGCAATTTAGAAATATTCTGAAAGTGATCAATCCATTTTGTGATATTTTCAAGCGATTCAGCATTAAATTTAGAAATGGTACTTTCGATATCAGAATAATTAATACCAATGTTATGAATCGCAGAGTCTTTCTTTAAATTACTTCTATAATGATCATCACAAACTTTATTTAAATTACACTACATACAGAAATCATCTCTATTTTCACATTACATGGAAGAATCATTTTTGTTTTTCTTTTCTCCTGAATTATGAGGTGGATTTTTATCTCTGTGTCTGAGTTGGTAAGAACTTCGGCACAATTCTCGGCCAACGCAAAGATCGTAAAGTAGGTATAAAATTTCTTTTTGAAACTTCCTGTTTCGTGCCATCAAATGGTATTGCATACAGTAATAAGCTCGACGAGCGAAAATGAATCATTCAGATTTTGTAATTCATTTTTATATCCGTCTCTTTTGGTTTGAAAATCAAAGCCAGGAAAATTTCTTATTATCTTTCAATTCACGCGATCTCCGTCAGAATCAAAAATAAATTTTTATAATATTCTTATTTTTTCTTTTCTACAATTCCTCATTGCAATGTATAATCATTAATATCGTTTAGGATTTTCATCTTCAAATACAAAAATAAACCCCTTTTTTCTTTCAAAGCTTATGTACAATTCTTCGTAGAGCGTACTAATCTAATTTATAAAATCCTTGGGCGTTAACACTTGTCATCATATTAGAAACAATCTTGTTATCGAAGAAGAATAGAATTCAATCGAGAAAATAAATACCAATAGTTAATCGCTGGTTTATTGCACATCTGATATAGTGTCGTGGATGGCTGACGACAATAAATACGATTATTGAGCTCAATAGTTTAATTAATATAAGAATAAAATATTTACAAAATTGATATTAAACATTAGAATCAATATGTAAAGTTAATATTAATGTTATTACAACCGGAAAATAAAAATAATCTTTAGCTCTCGTCAGCGTCTTCTTCTCGTGGTCGTCTTCTCTCATCTGGCGCCTAGCAACGGACTAATTGCATGCTTTCACAGGTGTCTGAAGATGGCGCTAGTGGGCCAGAAACGTTTATAGGAGACGAGACGAGTAATATAATATTTTTATACTCAATTTATCTCAATAACCGAATTATTATTTTTCATTGCAAATTTGTTGCAATACCTAAAAATTGTAACAATGAGAGAATTTTTAGATAGCTACGAGAATCGCCTAATAAGTCTTTTGAAATTCCAAGGGATGCTGTTCGTAGGATCAAAAAGGGTTTATTTTTAGTTAGTATCAAGATCCACTAGACAGCTGTCTACTAGATCCTGATGCTTTGTTACTCGTATTCGCTATCATAACACCTTTTGCACTTCAAAAATTTTTCATGTGGCTGATGATGCCCTCTCTGCCTTTATTGGAAAATATTTAACGGAAGTCGCTTGTTTTCCGGTGCATAATGATGAATCTAGGTCTCACCGATTGAGAGAACTGACGCGGCAGGAATTCAATTTTATTTTTCCAGCAAATGTCTAATAAATCAAAAGCTATTTATAAATAATTGTCATATTTTTTCGAATCCGTTTCACAGACGGAAGTACCCATTGGTAGCAACATTTTACCTTAATGATGCGCTTTGTCTTCTAATGCCAATACTTTTTGAACCCCCTTTGTTTGTTCACTTCGTAACAAATAGCTTCATTTTATAATACTGCTTAGAAAATTCTATACTCCAGGTGGAGAGAGAAAACAATCCAACATGAAAGATAATATAGAATGCAGTTTGATCTATAAATATTAAGGACAAGTCGACGCACTAGACACAGCTAGTAAAACTTTGACAAATAGCAACAAAACAGAAAGATACTAGCACTTGTGCAGATAAGGAACTCAAAAAGATACAAAACGACACATGTACGAGTAATAACAGTAACAATATTTTCAATGACGCTCTGCTCACCAGCTTACTTGTTCGCTCTACGGAATAATCTCCAAAGTAGTACTTTGTGCTTCAAAGGTAGGCTCTGACAGCTTCCTGCAGTCTCGGCTAATACAGGCTATTTCGTGGAAGATACAGACTTTTTCCAGTAAGCGTTCTCTGTCAAGATACAGACCAATTTCTCACTAGATTCATTCAGACAATTCCGGCAGATTCATGCAGACTCTCCATATTTCTAGCTGTTTCGACCAGGTGTGACGTCACAGGGAAAATTCAGGAAATATCTGTAGCTTTTCTCCTAATCGAAATTTTGACAAGATTCTAGGATTTTCGGGAACTTTTCATTTTGTATCCAAAATCTCCGAGTTGCCAAGATGATCACCAAATCCATCATAAGATCGTTGATGGGGGGATATCATTGCTTAGGCTTTTCTTAATTTTCAACAAAACCTCTATAATATCTATTTTTTCTTTATAAGTGTAACGTTGCATTGAGACGCAATCACCAGTACTTCACAATGCGGAAAACATCAGTGTAAAAAATGTTAGATTTTGATTAAGTAACCATAATACTAAGACAAAGCATAAGAAAAAACACAGTGCACATATTTTTCTGCAAGCCAGATCACGTTTACTTACAATTTTTAAAATCTATTTTCTAATGGTGTATTTATGAAATTTCTCTAAATTTGGAATCAGAAAAGTATCATCATAATTTTCACAGAAAAATAAAAGACAATTTTAAGAAAACGCAAAATTTGAAGAACATTTCATGCATCAGTAACTTTAAGTAACTAGCATTAATTGCTATTTTATTTATTTTAAGGCAACAGTAAATACTAAATTTAATGCTTCTAGAATTATTAGATATTATATTGCTTATAGAATTGTTAGACAAAAACAATTGTTAGACATAGTTCAAGAGTTGCGTGCAAACGTCGTCAATTCGATAAAGATCTTGTATAAAAATAACTTTTTATATTTGATCCATTGTCTTGATTACTGGAGAATGTGGATTGGATAGAAAAGTGTCTGAGAATTTCATTTGCAAGTTACTAGTGAGAGACAGGATAATTAAAATCTCCCGCTTTGAGAATTAAATTATCTTCAACATAGGTGAAAGCAGATGTCAATGAATTTCATTATTAAAATTCGCTGCTTCGACACAGAAATAATTAAATCAAGTAAAAATGTAATTATAAAAGTGTTTAAACGCTAAGAAACTAATTTTTTTTGTTACAAGTGAACTTTCTTCTGATAAATCTTTCGAAAAGAAGAATTCAGCCCTAACACCAAAGATTTTTATTAAACCAAATTTTACCTTGGGAATGAATAGAAAATAGAATTTTATTTACAATTGATTAAATTAAACTAAAATATAACTAATAATTGATTCTTGGTAAAAGTAATTTCACGCTATAATGTAACTGATTTAGTACGGCTAAATCTCATCAATTTTTCAAATAAAGGGAAAATATTTCGCGAAAAAAATATCCTGTATAAAAGAATAATTTAAAGCCTGTCAAATTTTCCTCCATATGCTCCACACAGGGCTGACCTGAACAAAAGCAGGGATCATAGCAAAATTAATATGCACGACCTTGAAACAAATTTTACTTACAATAAAATGATAGTTCACTTTATTTCGGGAGCTATTCATTACATTGCTCAAATTTGTGTTGTAAGCAATACATTAAAATGATAATTACATTATTTTAATAAAATTAGCGTTTTAATCGTGCGCAAAATTTCATTACTTTGGATAAGTCGAAATACAATTTGTATAAGTACGTGATATTATAAAAATAAATAAAATATTTGGATTATATTTTAAAAAAAGGAAATGGAGCTATTTATATTTTGAGTATACCGGTCAGCGACACGAGAGATCATCAGAAACAAAGAACATGTACGCTCGCCCTATTCATACCTCCTACTGCTTCCCCTGGCTCAATGAATGTTTTTAATACGTTGTACACATACAATACTAGTGTAGAGTAAATGCATTTTACTGTTTTCATGCTGTTTTTGAATAAAAGTTAGAAAGAACAAAACAGCGACAAATATCGTTTTCTGTCCCTCTTTTAAATTTGCATATAAGCTGAAATAACCGGCGTTAGTATTAATAACATTTTGTAATAAAATTAAAATATAAATTTCGGTCATGTGTTAAAAGATTTAGCTCGTCCATTCAATTTATAATGTTATTGAAACACATTTTATGAAATAAAACTAATAAGTAAAGAAATAAAATAAAAGTAAGGCAATGACAATTACCTTAAGTATCAAAAGCTTTTGGAAGGAGACAATTCACAACTGATGCCAAATAAAGAAATAACAATTTGAAAATACTTAGACATAAATAGAGGCCTCATAACGATCTTAAATTGCAGAGTAATTTGAGCCTATTTTCAGTCATTTCTTCGATTCCTGTTAACTTATAAATAAAGATTAAACATAAATTACGAGGGGCATTCATTAAGTCCTTTGAAAGTTTTAGAAAATTTTAGTCTTCAGAAGTTTTTAATAATCATCATGATTCCTAGACAGCTGTCTAAGTCTCGGTTACTCGTATTCGTGATTATTACACCTTTCGCATCTCATACATTATTTGTTACATTTTTTCCGTCTGATTAGATCATACTCGCCTTCTTTGGAGCATTGTTGCTTGGTGTCTGATGTATGATGGAAAATACAGGTCTAAAACGACGTCGACTAATCGAAGCGTCAACAGTCATATTTTAATTCAGTAGCAAATGACTACCGAATCAAAACTAACTTGTGAATCAATGTTACATTTGGTTGGGCTTCGTTAAACAGATGGTTCCATTCAGTGGGTAGCAACAATTTATCTTACAGATAACATCTGCTTTCAAATACAATTACTTTTTGAAACACCGTCGTAACAAAAATTCTTAATTTTCTAAGCTCAACTTCAACACAAAAAGAGAAATTTTTGCATACCAAAAATATTTTTTGAAAATTAAAACGTTGCTGGTAAAGATTGGTATGAATGATGACACACTCAACCGTATGCATACGCGCACGCTCACAATTTGCTTTACACATTAAATTTTCTCTATAAGTTAGCTTCACAGTTCTTTCTTACCAGATTCTGTATCTGACATATGAATACTCCCTCAGGGGCTGATTGGTTTTAGGTAAGTATTGGATTTACGACTACGTGATATTACTGTGATGATTTCTTCCTGTTGGGGAATTATTGTCTTTGGTAAATAGGGGTGACGCCCTTCTCGGATTTTCTGGTGCCCTTTTCCAATTTTCTACTTTCGTCATTGTCAACCAATATTTGTCTTTCCCTTCCTTTCTTCAGATAAATCAAGATCGCAGATACATTTAATTTGGGCACCATTTCCAAATCAAGATATAGTAAAGCTTCCCCCCCCCCAAAGAAAAAACCCCAATGATTTCGAAAAAAGAATAAAAATACTTACAAATTTATTTTTCTTTCAAAGCGGATGTAAGCGAGATATGATTCGAAGGATACATGCTTGCTCAATTCGAAAATAAATGTACATTTGCCATATTTTTTTTCAAGAAAGTTTGTACAACGCCTGATACATGAAAAAAAAATCGAACAATAAGATAAGCAATGCTATTAATACGAAAGCAAAAATTTGTCAAGGCTTACTTCTAACGTAAAGAGAAAATTACAAATGAATACTCAAATACGTCACGCACCGTTTAAAATATTTTTAGAGTGAAGAGAATGATAACAAGAGAAAATCCTTCAAAGCAGATGTTAAAAATGCAAATATTTCGTTAACATCTGTAAGAACATTTAACAAAACAATAAACCAAGATTTACACAGTTACCAATACTTGTTTAAATTATAAGGTTGATCTTTTTGCCGAGGCACGGTGCTCAAATTAAAAATAAGTTGTGGAGAGACAAATGTCCAACCCTGGTTCGGAGAATACAAAAGAAAAAGTTTTAGGGAAGACTTTTTGAATGTAGGTGGATTATCTTACAACGGAAAAATCAAATATAAGAGGATTGGAAAACTGCTAAGAATGATTTGCATTTGATATTTAGAGAAGCAATTCCATTACTTTATGCCAAAGACTGTCGGAGAGTGAAACTGTATCAAGATGAAACATAAACATGCATTAAAAACAATAATAAGAAAAATGATTACACTTATATTATTATAAAATTCGTCATATCTTTTGAATTTCAAAATTTCATGAAGAACGTTTTAAATTAAGAAGTGTAGACAAAATGTCATCACTAAATACATTTCGGAAGCTGGTAAAATCTCCAAAATACTTTTAAGAAAAAACTATTGATGCTTTTTATTAGACTTAAAATAGTTGAGATATTATTAATCACGTTAAAGGATAAAAATAATTACTCAATGTATAATTATAACTTTTAAAATTTGTTTACTTCCACAAATATAGAGGATTTAATTATCTGTTTTCTTGTCTCATTAAAAAAAATTATAAAGTTATAGTTCCATACCTTACGAGGAATTATTAATCGTGTCTTAAAAGAATATTATATTTTTCTAACGAAAAAATATTTAAAATATTTGAAAGAATACCACAGAGTAAATCAGCTAGTATTAGTTTTACCAATATTTAATCATATTTAAGAAGAAAAAAAATTACTATAAAATTTTATTTATTTAGATATGTAGATGAATGTACATTCTCTCAAAATAAATAAAAATCCATGCTTGAAACTGGATTTGTTATTTTAGCCTTCGTAATTATATAAATCTTGTTTAAACTAATATTATTTATAATGTAACAGGTAATTTAGTTATTAATTTAAAAAGTTGATCTCTAAATCTCTAAGACTAACCGATTGACTTGAAATTTAGCACAGTTACTCATTTTGCAATGTAGACGCTCACTAAGAACGGATTTTACGGATTTTTTTTATTCAAAATGTAATTTTCAACCATTAATCTACTCTTATCCATCGTTTTTGTGATTTTTGGCGACTTTTTCACCAAAAGTTAAATGACCGACGCCAAACGGAATATATTTTTTTATATGTATACTGTGTATTATCACCAATTAAGTTTACTAGGTGAGACTTGCGCTTGCAAAATAGAAAAATACCAAATAATTTAATATTGTAGCACTGATGGAGGTTTGGCAAGATTTTGGCGAAGAGACTCTTTATGTGAAAATTCGTGCATGTTGAAAATAATAAACGTACATATTTAGCGATAAAATTAAATTAGTTAGGAATCCCATGGTTGGTGAAAGTATAATTTAGCTCCAAAACGTAGCGGGATTTTGAAAAATAACTAAAATGGCGACTTCTTGCAGAGTAGCGCACACACTAGGCAATCTTCGTTTACTGGAGAACCTCGCTACATGCATGAACGAACTCAAGATGATATGACATACATAAGACATTTTGGACATCCCGACTTGCTCGACTTTTTTTTAGGAATGCAGTCACTTGCCATCCTAAATGTTTAGAAATCAAAGATTTCTTGAGGCAAGGATAAAAATTTTATGATAGACACGATGTCATTGCAAGGGTATTTCATTTGAAAGCTAAGCACATGATGAATATTCGGACAAAAGGTTGTACCTTTGGCAAATAATAGGTGTAACATGTATACAGAGGAAGGAATTTTATTCATATTATATATATATATGGGGTGATTTTTAATAATTTTTTTTTATTTTTCTCATATATTTGAAAGTTGTGGATAATTATCATAACAGACAATGAACCTCTTAAAATTTTAAATTTAGATTATCATTATCTTTTAAAAATTGAAAATTTTCTTGATATTTTACGTATAGGTTCCAAAATATAATATTATCGTCTTCCCAGCTAAACGGGTTGGTATCAGCTAGTTACTCATAAAATCTGTTAATTGTGTTTGAAAAAACGCTTTGTTTCATAATATACTTCACATCTTTGCAATGCACCAAAAAACTCTTTAGGCGTATTCTCTTCACACTGTAATCGGCGTCGAATTGTTTCAAATGAATTTAACATTTCATCATACGAAGGTTTATTGATTTCTGCATTATCCTCGTTTTCATTTTTATCTTCGTCTTCATTGCAATCCATTGCTGTATTGTTTTTATTTGTCACACTGTTCAATATATCCGATTCAGTTAGTGATCCCGAGGTTTCAGTTTCAGAATCAAGAAACAGAAAATCATCAAGCTGTGCAGAATCCATAATTTCTTGATTTTCCTTTAGCTGTATCCATTTTCTTTTTCGTTTCTTCATAGGGAATATCGTCTTCGTCCTCCGTTCTCTCCGACTCACTGCAGACAAAGAATGTAGCTTTGGCAAAACTGTTATGAATGGTACGATCTGTAACTTCATAGCTCCACGCTTTCGAAATTTCTGAAATACTTTCCCGTAAATTTATATTTGGCATGAATTGATTGTTTTCAAGAGCAGTGATAATTTTTCGCAATATCCTCTTGCGATAGTGCACTTTAAAATGTTTTATCACCCCTTGATCCATTGGCTGCAGTTTTGATGTGGTGTTTGATGGCAAGTAAAAATCTGTAATATTTTTCAATTTTGGGTTGATTTCCTTCGGATAGGCAGGAGAATTATCTAAAAGAAAAGCAATTTTGCGACATTTTTTAACCATATGTTTGTCTAATTTTTGAATCCAATTTTCACAAATTTCTGACGTCCTCCAAGATTTTTTGTTAAAGTCATAATAAACTTCCAAAGATTTTGCGCCTTTGAAACATCTTGGAGTTTTACTTCTTCTTATAACAAGTGGCTTTAATTTCTGATGTCCAGTCATATTTGATCTTAACATAACAGTTATTCTTGCTTTACTATGTTTCCCTCCAAAGCATCTTTCGTTTTTCAATGTTAAATATTGAAAAAATAAAGCAGTTTCATCTGCATTAAAGATGTTTTCTGGCTTACAGTCTTTTAAAATTTTACTCAGTGCCTCTGCTATCCAATTTTTAATATCATTATCATCAACATCTTTACTTTCCCCAGATTATACTTTTGCTGCAATTCCGTGTCTTTTCTTAAATTTTTCTAGCCATCCATTGCTATCTAGAAATTGGTCCTATCCCAATGCCTTCACAAATTAAAGAGCTTTCTCTATTACGAAAGGTCCAGAGATCGAAACATTTTTATCTCGCATTGCGTGTATTTACTTAAATCTGCCTCGTCGACATCTTCACAGACACATGTTCATAAACGCTTTGAACAAGAATTCAATGAATCAGAATTTTGTAACTTATCTCGATTTTTCATAATTGTTGATAAGCTGTTTGGAGGAATATCAAATTTTAAAGCAATATCCTTTTTCTTGACGCCTTTATCCACTTCCTGAAGAATTAAATTTTTTTGTTTGATGCTCAAACACTTACGTTTTGACGTAGTTACACGTAAGACTGATTAACTCTATAAATGATCGGGGGAGTAGTTCAAGGACACGGAGACACGAGACAATTCCGCTGAGAGTGTAAGGGGATATCGAAGATGTTTCTAGTGAATTGGATAATGGGGGTTAAAGGTTGCACTTCTTGGATGTATCGCCCAGAATTACATTGCTCTCGACGAAATAGACACCCAATAAAAACCAGTTCAAAATTTATGACCACCATAAAACATATTAAAAGATAGAATAATTTGAAATGTCCAGAAATCACAAGAGAAAAAGTTCGTTGCATGGAAAATGCACTTCGCTGTAGGGAGGTTATGTTACGAAGAAAATCATGAAATGCTCTTGGTTCCAGGAAAAAGTTCGTTAT
>BMAW01057212.1:117794-181722 GCA_019974015.1 Nephila pilipes | reverse complement strand
CAGCATGCATATTCTCTTCGATCTACCTTAATTCATTATTTTTCCTTTATCATCTAAGTAGATGTGAAATATGCTGTTGATAATATGTAATTGGTTTTATAAAGGTTTGTATTTTGACGTTTTCAGTCGTCTGTTCTGATGAAGAAATTTCATTAAACCCATCTGAAAACTGATGTCAAAACATGTAATGGTACTAATCACTTCCACCTGATTTTATGTTTTTCTTTATCTGAAGTTTATCTAGTAAGTCTTTATGATATTTTAAAAACCCTTGGGTTTTAGTATCTTGTGTCTATAACAAATGTAATTTATTACTCAAGTATATATTGTGTGTGCGTGTGTGTGTGTGAGTATTTAAAATTTTTAAATAGTACTATTTAAGTTTAAAAAACAGTCGAAGCCAATTTCATTTTTAAGTAATTATTTTATTCTAGGGGAGAGAGAGAGACCCATTTCCACATGGTGAAAGCTTTAACTCCGGCGTTTGATAAAAAGTTACAGTTCTGTCAGAGAGTAAAAGCAAGGTATGGTTTCTAAATGTGTGCTTAGTTATATAGCAGGATAATTTCACTATAAACGTCATAGAACATGTGGTATGAATGGAAGGATTTCGAGGGAATTTATGTGCAGACCTAAACTCTGATAAGAATCATTTCTACAGGTCTGAATCCTGAGAACAGCATTGTCAGCGAATTTCTTAAGAACGTGTGATTGCATGAATTAAAGTTAAAAGGAATGGTATCAGGAAATAAGAATGAACGTTTTACTTTAAAATGAGAGAATTGGAAAAATTAGGAAATTAAATTATTATTATTATGAGAAACTAATATGAATTAAGTTAAATCATTACATATAAGTGTGTGTGTATATATGTAAAGGTATGTATATATATATTTATATATGTAAAGATATATATATATATATATATATATATATATATATGGGGATGTTAGTGTGCGTGTAATAATTTCACAGAAAAATTAATTTAATTTCCTTTTTCCCACTCTCTACTCTTAGGGATGAGTTCAAACCTTACTTTTTGACACAATCTTAATCTTTGATTTGAAGTATCTTTTAATTTGTGCTATCACGTGCTGGTAAAATCTGCTGAATCAACATTTCACTCGATTGTAGAGCTGTAGAAATGATTCCAACTAGACTATTTGGCTCCACCAAAGTACCTGAAAGATCCATTAATGAAATGCCAAGGGAATAACAGATGACCTGAACAATCTCTCCGCCTAAATTTGGAACCAGGTGAATTTTTTTTTATCTTTTCGCTTTAGCAATGAATGTCGATACTGCACTGCTGATCTATTTAAAATGAATGTAAAATGGCCTTTCTCTCATAAAAATAGACTTCGGTTGAAATAAATGTAATTATTGCAGCTATGAATTCTTGTGTCTTTTTTTACTTATCAATTAAGTTAATGCATAATATATAAGCTGGAGCAGTAAAATAACGAGAATGGGGCTGCAAAAAATTTTATTTTGATTTCATACATATTTGTTTACTATCACCTTCAATATACAACCCTCCTCTACAACGCTCCATGCCACTCTCCCTCTGATAGAAACAGTGCTAGAAATCTTCTTCTGTCAGCTCCTTTAAGACGCATATTACTTTTTCTTTTACATCTTCAGAGGATCTAAATAGTGTAACTTTTAACGCAGTTTTCACCTTAGAAGATAAGTCATATGGTGCAAGAACTGGCGAATAAGGCATGGTCTAACACTGGGATGCTGTACTTCTCTAGAAACCTCTTGAGAGAAAATGCGGAATGACTTATCCATCGACAATTCGAGTCGGGTTTTTTTCCTTATTGTTTTACGCAGTTCATAAAGAGAGAGAAGGTAGTAATGTTGATTAATAATTTGATCTTCAGTAATCCGTGAGTATTAAAAAAAAAGTCATTAGTGTTTCGAATTTCGATTTACTCATTGGAACTTTTTCGGCTTTTCGTGAAGATGGTTTTTTCTGGTGCATAAATTGCCGCTACGATTCAGGGCAATAATAAGAAACCACGATTCACGACACGTTATTATCCCTTCCAATAAGTTTGAGTCATTTTCAATCGCTTTCAAAGTGTCAATATAAGCAGTTTTGAGAGATTCTTGTTGTTCAAACGTGAGAATTTTGGGCACCATTTGGGCAGACACTTTTCATATGTTGAAATTGTTATATAAAATCTGCCGTACGGATTTGTCACTACCTATGGTTTTAGTAATCTCACGAATACTTAACCGAAAACAGATCGAAACAGATTTACGATTCTTTTGATGTCGTCATCCGTTTTTATCCTGAAAGGGAAGCCGGCCATGAATCACCTACAGTATCTTGGCCCTCTTGAAAACGCTTAAACCACTCAAAAACACATGCAAGTGATAAATATTCATTGCTTTACCCTTCTTTTAATAAATTAAAATTTTCAGTGAGATTTTTCCAAGTTTGATACGAAATATAATAACAATTCGTTGTTCTACTGTTACACTTATCATTTTTTCTTGTGAAACAAAAAAATAATTCTAATGCGAACGAAGGTTACGTCTATACGGATTTGCTTCAAAAAGCGAAAGGCACTGCATTTGAATGAAAAGCCTTCAGGCTAAACAGCTGACGATCACTGGCCCTCAACGCATGCTTAATTCTTCTGTAGTAGTGTCAGTCTCCTTATTTAATATTCATATAGTAGAGTATATATACATAGCATATAAAGTATATTAGTTATATATACATGATATATATATATAGAGAATAATAAAGATATATTTTATATAAAGATATATATATATATATATATTTATATAGGAATGACTGACTCATCACGAGATCTCTAAGACTATACAACCGATTGACTTCAAATTTAGCATAGTTACTCATTTTGCGATGTAGACACTCTCTAAGAACGGATTTTACGAAGTCTTATCCCAAATGTAATTTTCATCCGTCATATACCCGTTAGTTTACTCTTATCGATCGGTTATGTAATTTTTGGCGACTTTATCGCCAAAAATGATATGACAGACGTCAAATGGAGTATATTGTTTTGTATGTATACTGTGTATTATCACCATTTATATTTACTTGGTCAGATTTGCGGGTGCGAAACGGGAAAATACCAAATAATTTAATATTGAAGCTCTGATGGAGGATTGGCAATATTTTGGCGAAGGGGCTCTTTATGCGAAATTTCGTGCAGGTCGAAAATAGAAAACGTACATATTTAACGATAGGAATAAATGAGTTTGGAATCCCACGGTTGGTGAAAGTGTAGTTTAGCTCCAAAAAGTAGCGGGATTTTAAAAAATGCTAAAATGGCGCACACGCAAGACAATGTTCGTTTACTGGAGAACCTCGCTACATGCATGAACGAACTCCAGACATTTTGGACGTCCTGACTTGCACGACTTTTTTTTTAAAATTGCAGTCACTTGCAATCCTAAATGGTCAGAAATCAAAGATGTCTTGAGGCAAGGACAAAAATCATATGATAGACACGATGTCATTGCGAGGGTATTTCATTTGAAAGTTAAGGACATGATGAATCTTCTGACAAAAGGTTATATCTTTGGCAATACTAGGTATACGGTGAAATGAATTTTATCCGTATTATATGTATATAAGGGGTGACTTTTTACTAATTTTTTTTTTATTTTTCTCATATATTTGAAAGTCGTAGATAATCATTATGACAGACAATCAATTTCTTAAAATTTTAAATTTAGATTATCATTATCGTTTAAAAATTGAAAATGTTCTTGATACTTTAAGTTTAGGTTCCAAAATATAATAATATCGTCTGCCCAGCGAAGCGGGCGGGTATCAGTTAGTATATATATATATATACGTATATATGCGTGTGTGTGTAATGATTTCAAGTAAAAATGTCTTTTTAAATTCTATATTTTAACGCATTTTTAATTCTCTCTATGATGCATAATAGTATTCTTTTTAAATTCCCTTTCTGCAGGCTTTCAATATTTTCCATGTTAGAAGCCTATATAATTCAATTATTCAATCTCCAGTTACTTTAAAATCACTAAATTAGCAGTTATCGAATTCAGTTCATATTTTTCCAAGACCTTTAGAATCACGTGTTTTCCTTTTCTTCCTAAAACGGGGCCAATAATACCTAAGCTCTTCACACTGTCCATGTTAAATGTTCGTGTCATGTAACTATTTCCCCTACTTCGAAATCCTTGATTGCATGTACTCGGGAATAATATCTATCATTCTATTTTCCCCTCCAGAGAAGTCAAGATATGCTAACCGTCACTTACGTAATCTTTTTATTATGTTTTTATTAAAAACAGAAAATAATTATCTGTGCATAATAAATCAATTTATTCTAATGAAAAGTCTTACTACTTGCCACTGACACTACAACACCAAGTTTAAATCTTATACATATACATACTTGAGTTTTTCAGAAACATATTGGAAGAAAATTGTTTTAGTTATTTATAGTTATATGTGTTAAGAGATATTATACATATCTGATTGGCAAGTGTTTTTAGTTGGCAACCATATGAAGTTGCAATAATTTTGATAACTCTACAGTTCTATATATATATTTTATTTTCTTCCCTGTGTTCCTCACTTTATGATTTGCCAAGAACAAATCAGGGTGGTGAATAAATGTAATGAAATAGTGTAATAAGTAATGAAATAGTGACTCTCGGACATATATTATGTACCAAGTGATCCCCATAACAGGAAAAATAATGACTTCACACTTTCTCCCACTCGAGAATCCGTGAATACAATCTTGCTTAGTAGTCTTGCAAGTAGATAGCTTGCAAATTTTATGGAATTTTTCAGCAAATACAATGCCAGTGGCAGTTTGTGGTGCTGTAAACAATGTTAACATTGCATCTGAAGTATATGAAACAAAATGCGGGAAGTAATTCTACTCCCTGCAGTTCGTAAAAGAAAGATGGAGAAGCCAGATTAAGTTTTTGGAAAGAAATCAGATTTCATTTTTACCACCGCAACTGAACGAAAAATTATTATCATCATGTTTCGGAGTTTTATTTGAAAGTTTCTATACTATAGGCAAATAAATTTGTCGCATTTCAAGAAATTTTTATTTATGGGTCAGGGAAATTACGTCAACGAAGCAAATTTATACTTCTAATCTTTCCTGATCTGTTTATTCTCGAGTATTCTGTATCTAGAGTTTGGATGTGTCCACTATTGAAGCTTGTCATTTAGTTTTCCTGAAGACATTTTAAGTTTCATTGGTATGTTTGGGTTTCACCTTAACTCATTACAGGTAGACTGTCAATGTCGGTTCAGATAATTGAAGAAATCATGAACTAAACAACAAAATTAACAATTAGGCAATTCGCCAAATTTAGAAAAACATTGAAACTCTTCAGTGATATCAGTAATATTATTCCCGAAACAATATCTTTTTTTGGATAGATCCATTGTTTAAATATGTCATTCGGGTTTCCAGGAGACTTATGAGGTTCTTTGATTTGATTGTTTTGCACCATAACTCATCAGAGAGAGACTATGAAAAGAGCATATTGAAAGAAGAGAATTGAAAGGAGCATAAACCATACAAAAACCTAACTGTTTGACAATTCGTCAAATTTAGAAAAGCATTGAAACTATCTAAAGCACATTTGAAATTTCAAGGAGAGCTGGCATTTAACTGTAACAAGTCAATTGAAAAGTCCCCGGCCTGACACATAGATAGCGCTACTAGAATTAAATCCATATGTTTTTAGTTATCCCTAACCCTCAAAAGATGCGTGTATAAATTTGACAGCTGTCGGATCTTTAGTTTGCGAATTATAGCATTTTGAGTGAAGCCACTTTTGTTATTGTGAAAAAAATGGATAAAAAGGAATTTCGCGTGTTGATAAAATATTGCTTTTTGAAGAGAAAAAATACAGTTGAAGCATAAACTTGGTTTGATGCCAAGTTTCCGGAATCTGCCCCAGGAAAATCAACCATCAAGGATTGGTATGCTAAGTTTAGACGTGTTGAAATGAGCACCGAAGACGGTGGACGCCCAAAAGAGGTTGTTACCGACGAAAACATTAAAAAAATCCACAAAATGGTTTTGAATGACCGTAAATTGAAATCGAATGAAATAGCAGACACTCTAAAGATATCAACTGAACGTGTACATCATATCATTCACGAATATTTGGGTATGAGAAAGCTCTGTGCAAAGTGGGTGCCGCGCGAGCTCCCTTTTGACCAAAAACAACGACGAGATGATTATTCGGAGCAGTGTTTGAAGATGATCAAACCGAGTAATAATAACCCGAGTTTTTGCGTCGATATGTGACAATGGATGAAACATGGCTCCATCTTTTAACTCCGAAGTCCAATCGACAGTCATCCGAGTGGACTGCACTCGATGAACCCGCTCCAAAGCGTAGGAAAACGCAACAGTCGAATGGCAAGGTTATGGCGTCTGTATTTTGGGATGCTCATGGAATAATTTTCATTGACTACCTTGAAAAAGGGAGGGCCATCAACAGCGACTATTACATAGCGTTATTGGACCGTTTGAAGGACGAAATCGCCGAAAAACGGTCGCATTTGAAGAAAAAGAAAGTGCTGCTTCACCAAGACAATGCACCGTGTCACAAGTCAGTGAAAACGATGGCAAAAATCCATGAATTGGGCTTCGAATTGTTTCCTCATCCTTCGTATTCTGGCCCCCAGCGACTATTTCCTGTTCTCAGATCTCAAAAGAATAAGATTTTTTACTGAGTAATTTAAAAGCATGAGATGTAACACATGGATCAATACGTCCCGAGACTAACATTGAAAACAACATTTTTTTTGCAAAATTTTTTTTATTCATCAACATAACACCTTCTGTTAATCACCTTTTAGGGTGAAACAATCGTTCCAACGCTTTTCCAAATCTTTTTTTTTTTCGCAAGAAATCTTTTTTGTTGTGAGTAAATAGCGATAAACAGCTTTCTGAATCATCAACTCGTTCCTGTTTTTGTTCCATCGAAAGCAATCGCGGCACCCACTTGGAAAAAACCTTTTTCATGCTCAATTTTTCATGAAGGATAGTAAATACACTTCCATATGATATCTGTGTCATCTCAGCAATCTCACGGAGCTTCACTTTACGATCTTTCATTATAATTTTTGTCACTTCACTCACATTTTCCGGTGTAAAGGCTTCCACAGGTCTACCCGAGCGTTCCGCGTCATTTGTGTCGGTACGACCACGTTTAAACTCGGCAAACCACCGACAAATCGTTGCTTTTGATGGACAAGAGTCCGGGTAATATTTTTCAATCCATTGTTTCGCTTGCATGGTGTTTTTACCCATTAAAAAACAATGTTTTATCAGAACACGAAACTCGGTTTTTTCCATTTTTTAAACAAACTACAAAACGACTTTACTCCAACCTCGATAACTCAGCTGTTTCTGGTCTGATCGACTTACAATTTTGACACGTTTCAAGCAAAGGTTCGTACTCTAGAAAGACCTGGTTACTGGTTTACTACGAGCGCCATCTCTGGGTAAGTCTCGGGAGTTATTGATTAATGTGTTAACAGTTCAATTGAAAAGTTCCCGGCCTACCATAGTAAAACACATTTTTTTTGGCAAAATTAGTTTTTTTATGCAACATAATTCCCTTCAAGGGTGATACACTGATTATAGCGACCCTCCAACTTTTCGATACCATTTTTGTAGTACGATTTGTCCTTTGCTTCAAAACAGGCCTCAGTTTCGGCGATCATCTCTTCATTCCAAGAAAATTTCTTCCCAGCGAGCATTCTTTTGAGATCTGAGAACAGGAAATAGTCGCTGGGGGCCAGAATACGGTGGATGAGGAAGCAATTCGAAGCCCAATTCATGGATTTTTGCCATCGTTTTCACTGACTTGTGACACGGTGCATTGTCTTGGTGAAGCAACACTTTCTTTTTCTTCAAATGCTGCCGTTTTTCGGCGATTTCGTCCTTCAAGCGGTCCAATAACGCTATGTAATAGTCGCTGTTGACTATTACATAGCGTTATTGGACCTCCCTTTTTCAAAGTAGTCAATGAAAATTATTCCATGAGCATCCCAAAATACAGATGCCATAACCTTGCCAGCCGACTGTTGCGTTTTCCCACGCTTTGGAGCTGGTTCATCGTGTGCAGTCCACTCGGATGACTGTCGATGGGACTTCGGAGTGAAATGATGGAGCCATGTTTCATCCATTGTCACATATCGACGCAAAAACTCGGGTTTATTACGCTTGATCATCTTCAAACAGTGCTCCGAATCATGACATAATTAAAAAAAAAAAACTTTTGAGTTCGATTATAATAGAAATAGTTTTCTTCTTATTAGTTCGGTTATCATTACAATTATTAAGAATTTTCTTTCTACACCCTGTACTTTCTTTCTTTTCTATCTGTTATTCTTCCCTTCTCATCTTGATAAGATTTCGTTATTTGATGAGTTGAAACGACTTCCTATACCCATTTCTGAGCTATTCATGTAAACTTAAATAGCTTCAGTTCTCCTTTGGTTAAATACGGGAACCCTACAGAAATTTAAATCAACTGAAACTTCAGAAAAGTACAAAAGCAGATTTGCTATTTAGGAAAACAGATTTTTTTTTAATATTCTTCAAAACATCGCTCGAAGATTTATTTTTAAAAAAGAAATACACACTTGTAATTTGTTATGTATTGTAGATCGAGTATTTTAACAATGTAAAACTCAACTTATTCAGTATAAAATTGCATTCTGCAAAATTCTTCTTACGCTAAGGGAAATAACAGAAATGCATGGATACATTTCGGCCATTCCATACATTTAAGATTATGCAAAGGTTATATGAGAAAATCAATTAATAGTAGTATTAATAATATAATTTTACACCCTTTAGAGCCTTAGAATTTTGAGAAAGAAATTAAATAAAGAGGAAAGAGTTTGAAAACTACTATAAAAAGTCGATTTTGTGGTTATTTCATAAGTCTGTTTGTTAACAATTTCCTTTCGTGTACAGAAAAGCACAAATCACAGAATAACATTAAATGATAGGTTTCTAAATACTAAATTACTACGCAATTTTATTTCAATGATTCCAACAATTTGATTTAAAATTTTTTGCTCTAAGATGAAAACTTTTTTTTAGGAAAAGTTAAAATTACAATAAATTGTTTCAGCACATTTAAAATTAAACATTTTAATGGTTCGATTTTCAAAGGTAAGAGTTCATGTTAAAGCTAAGGTGATATACGCTTGTGATTTCAAACCAGAGTTTTATAATGCAATTTCTCTGATTTCGAAATTTGTTACAAATAGATAAAAATTGTTTATCTCTCATATTTATTTTCCTTTCTAAACATTCATTTCCAAATTAAATATAAAATATTTTGAAGAAATTATTCAAAAAGGCCTTTTACGACTTGTAACACATTTTAGTTTCCATTAATGAGAATTACATTGAAATACACCTAGACATATCGGCGTCGCTTATTTTATGGAAGGTCTGGAAGACACCTTTGGAAACCTCCTTATAAATTCTGAACCAATAGTGATGTCTAACTGATTATGTGCATGCTGTTATGGCCATTTAAATTTTTTCGTATGAGATTCCTTCATTATTTTCCACTATGCAATATTAAAAATTTCAATAAACTAATTTTATGATAATAAATAGATATGCTTTTACTCAAATCTGCGTAGTAAAATATTGATTTATGCTAAAGAGCAAAATAAAATAAGATTTTATCAATAGTATCAAAAGATAAATTGACATTATCTTAAAAATGGACAGAGAATTATTTTTTCATAATATTTTTTTAGAGCTATATGATAAAAACAGACAACATAGACAATCAAAATGAATGTAAAGTAATTTTGAAAATGAAAAGAGATTATGAAATTTAGTATATTCTGTTTCTGAGGATGATCCCTGTAAATGTGTAACAAATGATTATGCATAGAAGCAAATACAAAGTTTTTAACATTTCAGTAAAATGCGTAATAATTAAACAAAAATCTGCTCAAAGAAGCTTCCTAAGCAAGGTTTTTTTTTGCATGTCACATACTGGAGCGTACTTCAAGTATATTCAATTTTAACTGCTCATCGGATTGAAACACTAATTTTAAGCTAAAAAGTGCTAAATATCATGTTTTAAAGTGTATTTCATCTCATGAAAGAAATATTCCATCTAGTCATTTATTCCATTTAATTAAATGGTGAATAAAATTAGTTCGTAAAATTAGAAAGCAATCTTAAGAGGAAATAGTAACATATAATGACCGAAGTATCGTACTAGAGTTTATTATTTAATTTTATTTCTAACATTTTAATCATGTGCACCCTAATTCCTAGGAATAATAACATTTCAGCTGCATTATTTATTGAGTTATATAAGTTTTTTGAACAGTATGCCAAATCATTTGGTTGAATCTGAAAACTTGAAATAGTTATTTCCCAGCTTTTATTTTTATAAAAATCATGTCATTAAAACACACTAAGGCCATATTTGACATCAATATTTGTTTTTATATTTTTCTGGTAGTCTTCCATAGGATAGATGATCATGATTAGCAGAGAATAAGGATTTTAATGAACAGTTATTTTCTTAAGATCCAAAAAATTAAATAAAAACTTTTTACTGTTTTTCTTAGAGTCTGATAGAAAATATTTTTAAAAAGTATGAATGCCTCAAGTAAAAAAGACATGCACAGAATTGTTTGAGAGATTTCTAGGAAATTAAGGAAACAAAAACTTCTAAAAATATTGTAAATTGTAGAATAAGAATCAATTTTTAAATATTGTAACAATTTGAAAAAAATTTAAATTTTAAATAACTGTTAGCTTGAAATTGAAATTCCTCCCCCCTCCCTGAAATGCATATGGTATATGTGTTGAATTAAGGTGAATATAAAATTTCTTGTTATAAATATTTGATTAAAAAATTATTGTCTTTAAAAATATATGCAACAAAAAATTAATTCGGATCACCAGGTTTGGAATTTTTAAAAAGTGTCATACCCATATCCAACTTTTCTTACAATTTTCTTCTCTTGATGTGTGTGTTTTTCAGTCTATACCATTCCAAACTTAAAGTGCGGAAAGTTTCACGCACTAAAAAACAGGAAATGAAAAGTTTTTGAAAATCAAATAAAAAAAATTTAGCTTAAAAAAGTAATCAAAAGAGTTCCAATACCAAGAGGGCGAAAAGAAAATAACCGTAAGCAGAAGAAAGGAAGGAAAAAAAATCGTCAAACCTATTCACGGGAGAAAGTCTTACTTTCCGGAACGTGGAACGGTAAAGCTAAGAAAGGAAGACAAATGTAAAAGAGAAAATACAGAAACAAAATAAAAGAATATATCGATGATAGTGCAAATATTTCCGACTCCCGAGTACGAAGAGACATTTCTCCTTCCTCCTCTCGTCAGGATACATACATTCCCATTGGAATAAAGCTGCCTCCGCAAATTTATGGTTTTATATATTCAGCCGAAAATATATTTTCTTATTTTAAATGATTTCTGATTTTTTTGCTGTTATATACGCCTCTACAGGATTTTTTTTTTAAATTCCTCTCCTCCTCCCTCTTTTTTTAGTTTGCAGAGAAACATAAATTTTTTGGCATTTTCGGCACTTAATTTATAGTTATATGCATCAGATTTAAGGACTTTTCTAAAATTTAATGAATCTTTAATGATTTAAAATATTTAAATATTTCTGATTTTCTGTTTTTCTACATCTCAAATGTTCACATAACTCAACCAATACGTCTCGTAACTTAGAGCCACGATCAGCTGACGAGGTCTAGATTTCAGTTAGCACCCTACTCTCCACGATAACGTGAGAAGTGATTTCTCCCCCATCACTTGTTTAACTCGGATTTGACACGCAACTAGGTTAATCTGATTGCTTTGTGTGGCGTTTACTGTTTTGTTCATATATTTTATAATTTTACTGTCAATTTAATCGCATACGGTAAGTAAATAAAGAAACAGTTAATTAACTGTAACTGTAATAATTCTAATTGAACATAATTGTAAATTGATTGTATATTTATGCATAATGTTAAATTCAACTTTCCCGTTATGGGATCTTGTCGGGAGAAAAAAAAAAACTTATAGAAAATATTGTTCTAATGAGTTCAAATTATAAGAAACATAAATTTTAATAATGTTTTATATTTTACAAATATTAAGTGAAAAAATATGCAATGAATATGTGCCATTTTTTGGGTCGAATTTAGAAAACAATGAAAGAGCTTGTGTATTAGTTTCAGTTTCACGATAGGTTTTTTTTTTCCTAATTAGGAGGTAGTAGCCCGTGACCCATATCTTACTGAATTCAGTGCTGGAACAACCTAGCTATTCGATCAACTCATTATACACGTAAGAAGATAAATAAAACAAAAAGTAGAATTACAGCAATTTATAAAACTGTTAGAAATGGCTCAATTAAGAAAATATTTTTAATCCAAATCTATGTTACATTTCAAATGAATTCTACACAATAAGGATTTAATAGCAATCTCTAAGAAAATAATAATAAACTTTTCTACCTGCTTAATGCCTTTGTTCGAAACAAGCCTTTTGTTCACCATTAGTTTTCGTTATCTGAAATGAATATTTTTAATTTATAAGTCTTTTATACTTTAAGTGCATGCAATGATCTCGTAATATTTACTAAAAGTGAGTCTAAACACGTTTTACATAATAAGACTCTTTCGTAATTTAAATAATTTGCTGCTTTCATGATAACTCAGCTTCTCTATAATTATGTTCATGCTTAGGGTAACAAATATATTTATCTCTTTCTAAATAATAATAATTAAGACATGAGAATGCTCTGCGATGGAATACTAGGGGAATCTATTTCACTTTTTCCAAATTGTATGATTTCAAATTATTGAATGAACTTCGTTTTCTAATAACTCTATTTTTTTTTTTTTTTTTTTTGAAAAAAGAATAGTTTTAAAACACATTTGTACGATTTCAAAATATTATTAACTCTTTTATAAATTAATTTTCATTTATAGTTTCAGAAATGCATTTGATTGCTTTTCATTCGGTTTGAGGATATTATAGGAACAAAGGGATTTTAGTATGTTTTGAAAAGAAGAATGAAATTTATCGTATGATTGATTGGATATTAAGAAACATAGCACTGAAAAGCAACAAGAGGGTTAATGGCAATAGACAATGGAATTTTCAGCCCTTTTCAAGTGATAAGTTCAAACTCTGAGCTGGAATCTCCCTCTAAAAATGTATTACTCACCAGGCTTTTATGAAAATTTACAGTATAGACAGAAATTGTTCTTAGTGAAAATGAAAAGATAATACTAAAATAGAATTTTCATCGCAGAAATTATTGTTCATTTAATTTGAAATAAGAATAATCAATTATATTAATTGAAAATATTTTATTCAAACTTGCCTCTCTTTAAAATTGTTAAATAGTATTTTTAAAATTAATATAAATATGAGATTCTATATTTAAAGCCATAACATTTATAAATGTTTAAGAGATGTTTAAGATACAAAATCGAACTTCAAGCAGTAACATCTACGTGTGTCTCAAAGCAAATTGGAAATATACAGCTTAAAAGAGATCGTATTAAAATGAATATATACCAGGTGTGGCCATATATTAAATGACGATATTGTCACTATAAAACATTTAATTTCAATGTCAAATATATTTATTTATCATCCATTTCAATATATTACCATTCCTTATCCCTACAATACTCCAAGCGTATCTGGAAGCAGTGCTGGAAGTATTTATCTGTCTGCTCCTTCACGACAAATGGCGCTTTCTCTTCCGCAGGATCGTAGACTCAAATCGATCAGTTATAATCGGATTATCTATTTTTTTTCTACATTGTCATCCGCTTTTGAAGTGGAAGGGCAACCCGATCCCAAATCATCTTCAATGTCTTCTCGGCCACCTTGAAAACGCTTAAACCACTCAGAAACACATGCATGCGATGAACATTCATTACCATATACTGCTTTCAACTCATTATAGTTTTCAATTGTGGATTTTCTAAGTTTCATGTAAAATTTCACAACATTTCTTCTTTCACTTATAATTTTTCCAGCAAAACTAAAATAATTCTAATGCGAAAGAAGGCTCGGGTATACGGATTTGTTTTCAGAAGCTAGAGGCACTGCATTCGAAAGAGAAGGTCTGTTGGTTACTGGTGTTTGCCGGATGCGTATTTCTTCTGTAGCAATGTGAGTCTCTTTGTTATATAATATAATAAGTATATATAATAGAGAGAGAGAGAAGAAACACACGATCGAAGAAAGCCTTTGCTAGTGAGGGAGACACCTAGAAGGAGAGTAGAAGTGGGTGAACTGAACAGATAAGACACTCTGCGACTGTACAGACGATATAAATGTTGGCTACGCTTACTGTTGTTTAAAATTAACGTGATATGTTCTGTCCAACAGTGTGCATCCGTCAAATGAAACGCTCTAAATTAAGTGTATTAAACATTCAAGATAAGATTTAATTAGAATAATTAGTAACATCGGTTTCATCCTTCATATATATGTATATATGTGTATATATGTATATATATGTGACATATTATGAGATATATAAGCATACGATTATACGAACAAATGGAGGAACAATATTTTCGAACGCGGCCGTTTTAAAGCGTAAAATTCTATTTTGATAATTGTCAAAGTATGGTTCTTTGCTACTTATTAAGTGCTCAATCATTGTAATTGATCCTCTCTATTGAAAATATTAAAACAAAACATATCAAATAGTATTTTGCTTATATTTTCAATACCTGTATCTATCCGAAGCTTTTAGATAATTATATAAAATAAATTATCATTTATTTTACTCAACAAAAGTATCCATGCCATGAAAATCTTTTGAATTTAGATTTGATTTAATAGTATAATTCACGCAAGTTTTGCTGCAGCTACTTTTCTTTCTTTAGGTAATGAATCATTAATTATCCTAATTTTTTGTTTGCTATTATTCAAACATCTCGTATATGATAGATATATAAGATAATTTTTAAATTTCAAACAGAGTCTCCAAACTCACGGCTCTTGAAAAACACGAACGCTCATTTTAAAAAGTTATTTCTTATTAACTGCTCTTTTTTTTTCCGGGTTTTGCATCCAAGTTTCTACTTTTTACTTGCCTTTATTTCCTTTTAACAAGTCTTTTGTTTTTCATTCATTGAAATTGAAAATTCTTCTCTTTTTCTTCTTACATGTCTTTTTCATTTTCTTTTCAATTTAGGAAATTCGGCCGTACTCAAAGACGTGTTCGGAATAGTGGATGAGTCATCAAAAACATGAAATGACCATCCTTACTTCTAGCAGAGGGGTTTTTTTTTTTTGAAGGAGATAAAATTTCATATTTTCTTGCTCAATTAATATTTTAAGAGAAGTGATAGTACCAGACTTTCCGGAAAAATATTTTAATGGTTTAACTGTATGCTATAAGTATCGTTTCCTCATGCACCGATGGAGAACTTATTGGAAAGAAAATTTGTTCTTCCAATATTCTAAGTGCACTGGAGGAAGTTGTAACCATTCTGTTTCATGATGTTACGGAATGTTTGAATAGTATTTGAAGTCCATTCCATTATAAACATTTCTTTTATACCAGAAATATTCAAACATTAATATACTATATATGAATACAAAAGCTGATGTGGAACAATTTTTACACAAACATAAAGTCAATAAACTCGAGAAAAGTTTTAATGTAAAAGATTTATAGGTATGAACAGAAAAAAAAGAGTTTTTTCCCTAACTCACACCACATATAAGTTATAAGATATAACAAACACACATTGTTATTTAGCAATAGGGTTTGCGACTTTTCATAATTTTTCTTTTTAAATATATTTTGTGTTAGTTAAATTTAAAACTGCACAATGGGTTCGCTTTTTAATTTTACTCTTTTCATTTTATAAATTTATTACAAAAAATACATTTTAAGTCCAACTATATAATGACTAAAATATTCCACATTGGTTCAATAAAATTATTTTGTATAACAGGTTTGCATAAATTATATTATATAGTAATTTTTAAATAAAGTCGGGCACATTAAGCGATCAAAATAATATGTATCCAAAATTAATTAAATTTAAGGCAAATTTCCAGTTATTTAATATGTCTCTATTGATAAAAAAAATATTGTAATACCGTAATTTAGCACTACCTTCCATGTACTACTAAACAGTAGTCAGATGAAGCCACATGTTCTTTTTGGTTAGAAGCGCAAGCACGATGAGAAAAACAAGCACAAGCACGAAAGAGGGAGACTTTTTAAGCAGAATGATCGAGTGATGTCCTTGAATCTGTTTTTTATATGTTTTGTATGCCGTCTTGTGTTGTGAAACGTGTCAAGTATTAAATAATATTTGTTCCTGAAACCATCCCGGCTGTTCATTATTTTGTCCTGAAATAAAAACAACATTGGGGATACAGTACCTAATTTTTAAATATAAAACAATAAACAACTGTTGTTAGTAATAAGCATTCGTTTTACTCGTATGAGAGAGACAAAGGATTTCATTGATCATCAAAAATTTTAAATTGCTCTTTTAAACAATATATTTTACATGACGTACATCTATCTAATATGCCAAGTGTATTTTTTTTTGTATACAATATAAAGTTTTTATTCTGTTTTATTTATATATGTTCATTAATTCTGAGCATGGAATAATAATTTTTATAAATATTTATTTCTTTAAAATATAAAATATCAGCTACAGCTGCCTTTTTTACTACTTTTTGCAATGTCTGATAGAACGGAGTTTTAAAATTATAAGTAGCAGTAGCGCATTTAAGCCCATGTACATAATTATCAGAAATAGAAATAAAGAAAAAAACTATTTAAACTGAACAAATGAAAATTTTAAATAATTGTTAGTGTTAAAAGGAAGTGTTTATCAGAAACATATATTTTCAATGTGTTTGAACAGCATATAAACATTTTCTTGAAAATATCTTAATTTTTTTTTTAAAAAAAAAAAGTTACTCACATGATATTGTGTCTCCTTTTAAAATTATTTAAAACATCACCGTATCATTATCATAAAATTTTGTCCCTTTTTTAGTGTAATATTTATAACAAGAATTTTCCTCTGAACAGAAATAAAATAGCTGCTTTGGATTTTGGATTTTCTTGAAACGTTTTTGGTAACAGAGACACCATAATTCTTCAAATTTTGCATTTTTTGATTTTGCTGATTCCGCAGATTTGTTATACATGAGAATCCATAGATGCATTATTTTTGAAAATTAGATCAATAAAATGTTTGAAAACTGAATTTTAAAATTGTAAGCACACGATCCACGCAAAAGGAAAAAAAATATTTCAGTATTTGTATTTTTCTCAAAATGGGATGTTTGAGGATTCTTGTACACTTTTCTTAAATTTATTTCATCTGTAGTGCTCATGCTTGGCACATTACGCAACTTGCTATACAGTAAGTAAAATATTTTCTAATAAATACTCCCATAATTTAAGTATTGCGCAGGATTTTGTATAAAAAGATAGGATTTCGACACTTAAGGTGCGCTTTTTTCATAATTTTATTAAATTACTCAAATAAAAATAAGAATTAAAGTAAACTGTGAAATATCGAGAAATAGACAATAGTAAATTTTTCTAATATTAAAATTAAAGCAAACTATAAATTGTTAAATTAAATAAATTTAAGCTAAATGGTATTAAAATTAAAGCAAACGATAAATTATCAAATGTAATATAACTAAGCTAAATTAATTAAAATTGAGATAAACGATTACATATTGGAAAGTGATCCGGTATGCCAAAAAGGATCCACCTAAACAACAACGCCTTAGGGGGCCAATAATTTAATTAAATCTAAATTTTTGAAATTTTTGTTGAGCTCATGTGTATTAAATAGTATGTTTTTACTATGAATACTATGAATTTACTATGAATACTATTTACTATAAGTACTATGAATATTTTAAAGTTATAAATACAAGAGAATTCGTCCAGCATATATTTAGAAGTAAGATATATGACTTATACAAATGGGAATACATAGATTTATTAGTAATTCCTCATACATAATTACTTGTGTTCAGAAATGTGATTTTCTTTTCATAAACACATCCGCAAACATACAGATATCTCAATGCTAAACTATGAATTACATTAATTTGAATTTAAGAAAGTGAAGAGTACTTAAAATCGACATAAAATGAATCTATTTCTCCTCATCGAGGACATCTCATTATATTAGATTTTAGTTCTGTTAAGTCAAATAAACTGTTTTTAAGAGGAAAAGTAATGTTATCATTTTTTTCGTAAAATTTCTCTTATAATTTGCTTATGATTCACGAAGTTAAATTGTATTATGAAGAGAAAAGTTTACAAATATTTACTTTCCTTTTAACTATTTAAAATTTTAATTTTCTTAGTATTTTCATAAGTTCCATCCAGAATGTTAAGAAAAATGAGTTTCAAATAAAACTGATATTTTCTCTGTGTATAAAATATCATTTTCAAAAGTTAAATGAAAATTACTTAAACAAAAATTACCTAACTTACATAAAAAAAACTCTTACATTCGACTCCGTACAACACTAATGTTAATTTAATACTCAGTATCCACCTTTTGTACAAGTATGTGTACAACTTTTAAAACTGAAATCGTCATTTATTTATTTTATTTTATTTATTTTATTTATTAATTTATATACTGTTTATTAACATGGGTAACATGTTGTTGTCTTTAGAAAAAGGCATCGACAAAAATGTGTGGGTATAAAATAAGTGATACATAGTATTAGGTTAAGAAGATTGACGTTATAATACTTTAAGATTATAATTATTACATTTAGTTTGGTTAAGGCTCCCGTCTACCGGCTATTTTGATTTCATAGACGTAATGTTAATCCTATAGAATTTCTACTACCGTTCTCAAATCTTTACTATTTGAGTGCAATACAGGGCATCTGAAAAAGCAAAAAGTAATGAATGCTTCTGCGGAATAGTTTTTTCCTCCTATTCTTAAAAATTTCTTTAAAGACCAGAAAATTCGCAAACGAAGAGTCAAAACAAGGGAAAAAATATTGTTTTAAAATAGGAGAGAAAAAGTAATTCCACAGAAACCTTTTTTATTTTTTGCTCTTTCAGATGCACTTCATTGCATTAAAATAGATAAGATAGAAAAGATTAGAAAGCAGTATTCGAAAATCCATAGGATTAACATTAACTTAATTAAGTAATTTGACATTAATTATTAAAAAAGCACACCTTGGGTGGCTAAATTGGCTCCTTCCAAAACTTTTGTATAGAACTTTTCCTGTTTTAAATTTCTTTTAAAGCAGTCATCCAATGCAAAGGTTTTCTGGAAAAGGTTTGATGCATAGAGATTTTTGAAATGTAGAAATTCGCTATTTAGAGGTTTAGCTGTAAAGTGTTACGAACCTGCACCGACGATTGCGTACAATGTTATTCTTTTTGTTAGAAATTGACATTTACGGAGGTATTGTTGGATTCCGGGAAGAGTTTAGCAATGACCAACCTTAACCTTGACAATAAATTGAACAGTAAATTGAATGTTCACAAAAATATTCTTCATTTTTTTTTTCATACCTCTATTAGGAGAGAAGCTCTGAAATTTTTTAAATGATATAACATCTGACCTGGACATTTATAAATATATGGAAGTGCTGAAATGACGGGATCAGACTGATCTGAATGTCTTTGGATTCTGTCCTTGAATAGCAAAGTATTACTCTTAAATTTGAATTAGTAAGTTGATACAATATGAATTAAAAATCTGATGAGCTGAACGTTATTGAAAGTGATGTCTATTACTATTTCTTTGTATTGCTAATTTGTACAAATGTTGTATTAGTTCTTGTTGTGCTGCTAATTTATACAAATTCTGTTTTTGCTATTCTGCTGCTTATCTTCGCTTAAGTTCTTCTACAAAAAAATTTTCCTGATTTTTTTAAACAAAAAGTTATCATTTTCCTTTATCCTCCTTGTTAGAATGTTTTCTCCGTAATCCCATGAGCCGACTTTTTTAAAAATGCATAGAAATTTAACAGTAGCAGTGCAAAACTTTCCTTTAAAAGCACGTTATAATTTTTTTTAATTCTACGTACATTTTTTACGAAGCAAATTGTGAGTTTAGGAGCATAAAAACATTAACGAGAGTTTAATAATTGTCAGTTAAAAACAAAATCACTTATAAAAGCATTTACAATTTATACTTGCCTAAGTATTTCTTTATCGTATCACGAGAAAAAAAAAGATCCATATAAAAACTTTAGTTTAAAAAAAACTTATCAAGCTTGCAAGAAGTCAATATCACTTTAGAGTACACCACAATTAATCTTACATCAAGATTAGTTCGAATCTTTTACTTCCATTAATTTTGTCGGTGATCGATCAATGTTCGATGTTATTTGTAACTTCAACGCGTTTGAAAATATTGCTTTCTTTTCAAGCAATTTTTCTAAGCATCGGTTAACACCACAGTTTAGCAGTTCAAATGTATTCCATTAAAATTCTTTAATGTGTTTTTTAATGTACACTTTTTTGAAAAATGGTTTAATTTTTTTCCTGCTTTGTTTTCTGGCAAATTGTTTTAAAAACAAAGTAATACTAAGTTATGATGAGTTTTTTTGTGTATTTTCTAAAATTAAAAAAAAAACACATTTTTCTTTTTTTTTAGCGTATGATGTTAAATAACGTTTATTGATGTTTTTGATGCAACAACATATTAAAATGATACAACCCAAAATACATTTACGTAGTTTCCATTTATAAATAAATATAAATTATTTTATTCGAATGTGATTTCGAAAAGCAATTTTGAAGCACATATGATTTTTTTCAAAATTAGAAATTTGTTTAACATACTATCAAAAAATGTTTTACCAAAAATAATGGTTCAAATTACTAAATATACAGAACAAATATACAGAAGTGCAGAATAAATAAACATAAGAAATATTTAGAATTATCTCGTAATTCTGCATCAAAATGAAATGACTTGGAAGCCTCCTGAGCTGGCATCGTACTCTCCAAACTTCCACACCACAACTTAAAGTTTTGATCCCCAATAGAATTAGATCATTAGCCCCGTTACTCAACCTATATAAAAATGGCATCAAAACTCTAACTAATGATTCGACATGAGCATATCTGGCCACAAGCTCACGACAAAAATAATTTGGTTACAGAGGTTACCTGATATCAAATATATCACTAGGATCAATAAACATTCTTTTTTGATTATGTTGCAAATAAAAGCCTCTTCAACATAGATTCAAAGTAGTTACTATAAATGGGGTAATTGAGTAATTACTCACCTCGAGTCGTGAGCTTGAGCCCAGATGCCACAGAGGATTTCATCGTGTAGGGGGGCTGATGCATATTAATTTTGCTAAGGCTCTAAGTTTCGCAAGATGGGGTTGTGTGGAAGTTTGGCGAATGACTTATCAACTCTCGATTCACCCTCGATTCTTGAACCAGGTCCATTGCTAATAGTCCTTATGCTGCTTCCAAGGGCGACATTAATAAACAATTACTGGTAGGAGGAGCCTTGATTCCAACAACGGTAGTCTCGAGACAATTGTGAAAGCTGGAGTTCTTTAAATCTTAATGTGGCTGGCGATTTTTAAATTTAGTTAATGTAAAATCTCTCAAATTATTACTTCTTTGACAATTGCCTCTTCATTAGAGCGTGTATAGAAACAGTCTTCGGAAACCAGTGATCGCTTGAACATTTTTATACAAGTTAGAACTATCATTATAAATTTAGAAGCTTTTTTTACAACATTTAATAATACATAAAGACGCTTGATCACATATCATACTTTTATTTTTCTACATTTTTACTTTTGAAAAAGATGAAACGCATGCATTACCAAGAGTTTGGAGACATCGCTTCTGAAAAACCTGTAGTACAAGATGTGGAACGTCAGTAAATGCTTCCAATTTGATTTATTTCTGGTGGCTACTCATAACTCTTGATCCAGCTCTAGAACAAAATAATTGCAAGCATACTGTGCGACAAAGTAGTTTATCGCGTTCTGCCCCATAAATATATATATATATATATTTGTGTGTGTAATTATTAAACTTTCAAATATAAAGCAATAATTCTAAATATGAAGTTTTGGCTATGTAGGAAAAGAAAAATAAAAACCCATTTTTGAAATTTTATTCAGTTTTACTTTTTCATCTTTGATATACATACCTTAATAAATAAGATGCATTTTTCATTCTGAATCTTTTCATGTAATGATATACACTCCAAAATTGAATTTCAAGAAAAATTCTTGCACTAAACTCTTTGATAAGATCTAAAACAAGAATAAAAATCCGGAGCATCAAATGCAGCATGATGTGTTTGAAGCCTTGCTTTCTTTCCCGTTATTAGTCAATAGAAACGGTTCCCCAGTTTACAAATATATTTTCTTTTTCAGTCAGTTAATAACAGTGTTTAATGTAACAATAAATTTATTTTAAGGTTTGACAGAAAAATAAGAGCTCCTTTTTCGTCAACAGTTCCATCTCTTGGAGGGAATTATCATAGGATTTAAATCTTTCAGTGTGCCGATCGGAAAAGAAATTGGCTTGATGTGAAAAACTTGCGCTAGTTCTCTGTGAAAGTTTGAATGATTTATTCCTCAAGGAATATCAGGACTTTTACCTTTATACGCGTAATAAAAAAAAAATATCACTTACAAAAGTAAAAAAGCAGGATGGAGCCTGACACGTTTACCATATAATATTAATATATATCTAGATCAATTCGGATATTCCTATGTTATCTTAAAGAAATCTTTAAATAGTTGTAAGGAAATGTAAGTATTGGACATTTTTTTCAAACTTACTGATCAATGTTTTGTTAAATTATGAATTCACACACACATATATAAGAATTTGCATTAATTCTCATATTCCCATGTTATTCTATATATATATTTATAAGTTGTAAAAATTATAAATTGGACATTTTTTAAACTTATTGCGATCAATATTTTACTTCTCATAGGATTTTGTTGTACAACTTAGGTCATAATTCGCAAAGGTAAAGTTATTTAATAAAAATATTCAGTTTTAAAGTTATGCATACGTTTTAAAATGATTTTGAGAGGAAAAGGTTTCTAATAAAATTACATAAAAAATTTAAAAAAAAATTGAAAAAATCCATATAAATATTTTCTAATAATAATTTGCTTAAACTTTGATGTGTGTGTGTACACAGTATAACGAAATTTCCTTTGAACATGTGTATTAAATTTCAAACTGGTATGATTAATAGTTAGCAATGAATTCCACACGTAAAGTTAATTTTTTTCCTTTTAATTAAAGGAAGTTACTTTTGAAAAATAACGTAAAAACCAGCTAAACAGTGTTTAGCTTCTTCTCGATAACTCTGGATGTTTTAGTAATAACGTAAAAACCAGCTAAACAGTGTTTAGCTTCTTCTCGATAACTCTGGATGTTTTAGTAATATCGTTAAACCTATAGTTTAAAGACGTGTTTAGAAAAAAATGAATTTAGTTTCACCAAAATGTTTAGAAAAAATTAATATCTAAGATTTTTGTTTTTTCAAAAAAATCAAAACATTTGAAGTTTAAAGGTCTTGAGAACTCTTAAGTTTAACGAAAAGTCCTCAGCAAAGATCAACCTTACCAGCTTGATATTTTAATTACCATCAACAGGAACAATTTCAGAAGAATTCGCGGCTCGTATAATCCTGGTCCATTTTCCCACTTTACAGTTTTGATAATGGCAGATTTTGTTCTCATCCTATACCTGAGCTTATAAAAACTTGCTGGTGAGATAAAGCAGTCAATACGTTTTATTTTGAATTTATTACACGTCTGTCTGGCTCTAATAGATAAAACCCGTAACCCATAGAAATCTAACCTAAAACCCGTAGAAATCTAATAGATGAATCAAAGATAATTTATGAAGCCATCCAAATATCAAGGTAAACATAACTCAAAATTTACATCAAGTCATCAACCCATTAATTGAGAGAAACGTTTTATTTGTTCACCCGGGAAATTTGATCCTTGCAGTGAATGCGGATAGAAGAAGACATTCCAGATGCTTGCGGCTCCACAAAGTGTTAAAATTTCGATAATTTTCTGGGTAAAAGATTCTTCAAGACTTCAGACCCAAACTCAACTTCAAAGCTACTGATTTCATCAGTACGATTCGGGGGAATAGTTGCAATACTTCTTATCCTCAACAGTATAGAAACAACACAGAGGTCATCAAAGATCATACGTAGAGTGGCACTTTAATGCAACTAGATTTCCAAAGCTTCCCTCGTCTCAGTAAAGGGTAAGAATAAAAAAAAAAAAACTTGTGACTGAAGCAACTGAAAAAGTGTGTGATGCTGACCGAAAGGACATCACCAGGATGCCTTTCTTATTAATTTCTATATTGCTTGAATTTTCTCAAATACCTCACTTTAAATTAGATTCTTTTGAATTAAAATATTAGGCAGTTTTATAAACTATACTTAATACAAGGTTCAAGTCAATTATGGTTGATACTTTGGATTTAACCCTTTCGCTACCGGAGGGAGAAAAAAGAAGTGGTATCTGGGCCCGTGGCTTCTTACCGCGGAGTGTCACTCTGTGCCCAGACGATTTTAGATATTAAGCCTAATTCGAGAAAAAAATTCCTCTAAATTCAGCTATTCATTAAAATATTTTGGAATTTACACACTTATTTAAAATGTAATAAATTTAATATATACAAAAGAAAAAAGGATTTTATCTAAAATTGAATGTTTTATACATAAAATTACATAAAAAATCATACTTTTAAGAAAATACAAAATATTATTACATATATTACATAAATTTCATGGTGTAAGGATGTGCCATTACATGGAATATATAGATATAAAAATAAATCTCATTTTGCTGTATGGTATATTTATAAAAAAAAATCTATGAATACTCCAAAGTCATATGTCTTATACACATATTCTGACGCTTCACGCAAGATTTTGAGCAAAGGGCACATCTTAGTCCTTTTTTTTCCTTTAATATCTATGTACAGATTTGGATTATTTTCGCAAACATTACTGTCAGATTCATTCATTTTTTACAAATATCAGTATCAGATAACTACTTTCTTTTCGTCATGATTGTCACTGCAAATAATGAAATGAACAGCTGAGAGCATCTACTACCTAAGGCCCTAACCCCCATAAGGGGCCATAAATTAAATGTGATACGCTGGTAGTGAACGGGTTAAGCTGTGATTTTCTGGGAAGATGGTGGTATTATCTAGTGACCATTATATAACGGTGGACGACGTCATCAAACCGTTGCATATGTAAACCATTAACATGCTTTCCGAGCATTCGACGCTCTTTTGGAAATTACGTAATCTGGTTAAATAGACAAATTGTTCGTGGCTCCATCAGCCGCAATTTCACAGCTGCCAGATAATGGCTACGCTTTTCTAGGAAACTATAACTATAGTAAAAAAATTCAAATTATGTATTTAAGTTCTTAGTGGAATTTAATGAAGTAAAATTTCTCGCCAACAAAGTAGTTGAGCAACATTTCTGATTAGGGTATTATATAAACATTCATGGGACTAGTAAGAAAAAGCTGTAAAATTCTTAGTCAAATCTATGGAGTAGGTTTTGAGTGTGTAGGTACACACACATGCGAACATTGCATTTTATTTATATAAATTGATATTATTAGTATATTTTTAAGAGAAGTATTAAGATTGAAATGAAATTGTGTAAGGAAAATGAAGTTAAGATATTATTTAATTTGATGACGACAAAAGTTTAATAAAAATAAATTAAGTTTTAATCATACATAATAATGGATGAAATTTTCCTGATACTGATGAAAATCCTTTCAACACCCATGATAAATCATTATAAGGAATGCGAATTGTAACTGCTGCCGAAACATTGACTTTCAAGATAAAATACAAAATCCAACAAGTGACATTGTCAATTAAATCAACCGTACATAAATCTCCGAATTAGCCTTGTGTACAAGCGAGCGTAACCAAACCTCTTATTCTTACGTAATTGCGTCGAGACGCCGGGAATAAATTTGAATTAATAAGCGAGGATTAATGCTGGGAGCTCCAGATTCACTTTCAGATTATCCAGAAATGAGGATAATAGTTTAAAAGTTTCCTTAAAACGCACGGCTATGAATGTAAAGAGATCTAAAATGATTTCAGATAAGCCGTAATTGACAAATTTATATTAATTTTTAGAAAAGGATTAAATAATAATCATTTAGTAAGTCAATAATCCCTTTATGGTTTAATTATTAATGATACTTAAAGAATTGTTTCATTTTCTTGGGCTAACATAAACTATTCGAATTTCTTGACTGTACGAGTATCTCAAGAGTACGAGTATTATTCTCACATCTCACATATGAACGAAATTATGGACATTTAAAGTCAGTCTAATGCTCAAAATGTGACCTACTTTGTCTTGTAATGTTAAAAATCGATCATATGAAATCAAGTTTCTTCAGTATTAATATAAAAGGAGTTATTTCGCAGACTTTGTTATTATTTCTAATTAATAAAAACATAATCTGAAGAAAATTGACTGTTTATTTGCTTAGAACTGGAAGAGCAAAGAATTCAAGGCAAAATTAAATTTTATTTGAATTTACAGAAAATATGATATTTTAATATCTCATAATAAGCAACTCCAAGCTTTAAAATTCTCAGAATTCTTAATATTTATAAGATAATAAAACATGAGACACACAAATGCTGAATTACAGGATATATACTGATTTTTTTTATTATTTAATTTTTAACATTAAAAATAGATATGTACTTCATTTTGGCAGTAGAATACTAAAAATTGATAATCATTAGTAATAAATATAATTTTTTAAATAACTACATTCTAGCTACTGTTGAAGCAAAAAGTGGGGAATGTTCTACGAGTTCAGGAATTGAAACTTACACTTCTAAACTTCTTTCAATCTAAATTCTCTATATAATTAGTGTATATATAGGAGATGGTTTCCTATTTGCTGAATATAAAATACGTGTTTATATACAATTTACTTTTTTATAAATTCTAGTTAAGTATTAATAATTCAAAGATAATTGAAATAAAAGGATATAGTTCTATCACCATTCCGCCTAGTATAGTAAGTCTAACCAACTATTCCTACAATTCAAGTGAGGGCGCCACATTTGATCCGTGATTTAAATGAGTGAAAAAAACAACAAATGCAAGTAAATACACATAAGAATTGTTACAGAAATTTCACTCATTAGGAAAACTATCAAAATAGAGACATTGTATATACTTCATAATTTGGAAAAATAAAGAGCAAAAAAAATTAATTGTTTTTCACTTTCTTTAAAGTATATTTTCTTCATTGTAATAAAATGTCACTGATAAATACCTTATGTTTTGGAAAGGTAGAAAAGAGTACATGATGCGAAAATACTGAATAGTTTCAGGACAGCAATTAAAAAAGAATGAAATTTGAGAATCTTCGGACGTCCACCTTTAAAATGGTAAGAAGTATATCCAATAAATATTTTACAAGAACTTTATAGTTTCAAACTGCTTTTGAAAAATACAACAAATTTAAAAGATAATTAAATATTTCGCAGAATTTTCGAAGAATGATAAAGTAAAACAATTCGGGGAATTGTAGTTATTATTTACAACTTGTTCTGATTTCTGAATTAAAGTTATAGAAATAATCTTTGTATTACATTGAGCTATAGTTTTATATATATATATATATATATATATATATATATAAACGACAGCATATAGAACATATTTTAAATATGTATAAGGAGTTTTACCTCCAAAGAATATTAGAAGAAAAACTTTAAAACATAAAACTATATCAAACATTGTTATACAAATTTTATATATTGCAAATATTTGATATTTTACATTTTTTACTAAATTAAAAGCATTTAATAAATATAAAGAATCTATATCTTACAAATATACAGTGATTAGTGTATAATTGTTTCTGTTTATAATTTAAGGGTTTTCAAAAATACGTTGCAATAAAAATAGTTAAAATTGTATGTTCAACAAATCGCTAATTGTAAGTAGACTTAGGAATTTCATAGAATAAAAAAAAGTAATTTAAGAAACGAAGGAATAAAAATAAGATTTTGAGATCCAGATTTTTATACAGATATTCTTATGAATTCTCGATGTTGTATCAAAAAGAAATACAATGCGCAAACATGGTCAATTACCGAATTCAGTAATCACTTCTGAAAAAATTAAAAAAAAAAACTACAAGTTCTTGAATTTAGTCTCGATTCATTTCTTTCAATAAATAATCCATAAAAATAGTCATTTTCCCTAAAAGGTATTAAAATCTTCACAAGAAAAAAAATTTCAGAAAAATAATCATCTATCAATCAAAAAAAAAAAATAATCGTTTAAAAAGTCCTTCATTTAACGAAATGATTTTTCAAACATATTCAGAAAAATCAATTCTAAAATACCATACCATTATAGTTTTCAACTTTGGAATGGAAGATAAACTTAGAAAATAAACCTTGTACAAATATTTACAGACTCACAACGAAACATTCAGAGGTTAAAACATTATTTTTTTTATCAGGGAATATTAAGATAGATACCAATTTATCAAGAAATAGTTTCATAATTAGGAAATGAAAACATAATTTCATAATTAGGAAAATTAGTTATTGCTTTAACAGTCTATAATTTTATCTTATCCCTATTTATTTATCTGATTTAGATATAAATTTAAATTATTATTATATAAATAGGCTAAGAAATCCAGAATTTTAATATGGGTATTATAGCAAATCATTAAACGTTTTAATGTTTCCATCTACCTGCCTTCTCGAACATTCTTAAATATAATATCCTATAAATGGATTTAACTATCCTTCCAAAATGTAATCTGCCTTAATTATGGGAATGGAATAAAATGTATTGTATATTTTGTATCCTGCCATTTTCAAAAATACTTTATTTTATTTAGTGATTCATCACTGGGTTATCAAATTTTAAGAAATGTGTATTTAAGAATCCTTTTTAAAGTTAAAAAACATTAAGCTCAGATAAAAATCATGCTTAATTCACGCTTTTAGATACAATTTATAAATTCCAAATGAGAAAAAAAAAATCTAAATATGAGAAAATACACAGAAAAAAAAAAAGATATTTAAAATAAATGTTGTCACCCATCTTTCAAATCAAATAACAATCTCCCTGAGCCTTGGTCAATATACCATTCTCTCGCAAATTTAATCTGGAATTTCGTTTTCACCGACCACATTGGTTTGTTTCTGTTAAAGGAAATTAAGAAAAACCGTAAAGCAAAAATAGTTCTTGTCGCGGATACCAGTGCTTTGTGACATTCTTAATGAAAAATTCTTTGTTGAAGATGCAAATAAAAAGAAAAGGCGAAAAAACAAATTAACTGAGAGAATTCCTTGCAGAACATGAATCGTCGCTAAAACCAATGGAATGCTGGGTATAGTAATGAAAACATTGTTCCTGTGCATTTTATAGACAAAAAACATTATTTTCCAAATTTGATGTAAGTAGTTTTGCTTAAAAACTTTTACATTTAATTGTTATCCGGGTGAAAATTAAGTAATTTATGAACCATAGATGTATGTACATATATGTTACCTTCAATACGATTAATCACTTATTATTAATAATAATACGTGATTATTAATAATAATTTTCTGGTATTATTAATGCTATATACAGTAAAACTAGCAAAATACAGCAAAACAAAAAATAATTGAAAATCATTTATAAATTATTAAGTAAATTTATCATAAATAAAAAAAGCTATTAGAATTATAAGTATAAAAAGAAACGCATCTTAAAGAAATGTTTTAAATAATAAAAAATGTATTAAGGACTGTAAAAAAATTATAAGCTAGGTATAATTTTAGAAAACACAACATAAACTGTTATTAAAAGAATGATTAATTTTAAGAATATAAAGTGAAAGCAAAAAAAAAAGGGAAATGAGTAGAAAATTAATAAAATGGGAAAAGAAATAGATATATAAATTAGAACTTTCACAGGCTTCAATATGTGATGGATGGGTATTCCGCAATTAAAGACTCAAATGCTTCATTGCGCATATAATTTATAAAAGGCTTATGAAAACCGAAATTCAACTTAACAAAGAAAAATTATAGGAAAAAAAAATAAATATATTTTTCTTTTTAAAAAATTAAAAATAATAAAAATAAATTATATGAATATTAATTAAAATTTAACTTTAAAACTCGTCTTAGCGCGCTTATGAATAGAAGAATCAAAAGCCATGTTTCAGCAATAGAATTCAAAATAGAATAAGGGAGATTTCCAAATCACAACGCCTCTACATAGAAAAGTTACGAGGAAAAAATACGGAAAAAATATTATTATAAATAAATGTTGCTAATGTTTAATAATATTAAATAATGTTACCAAATAATTAAAATTAAAACAATACAATTTAAAATAAAAACAAAAAATAAGGTTATAAGAAATAACAGAAATAGGAAATTATAAAATGAAATATAAATTGAAATTTAAGTAATTTTTTTTACTTTTTAATATAGTCAACATAAATAATTTATGCTGTTTTATAATTATTATTTTTTAAATTGTTTTTGAGGAAATTAATAGCATTATTTGCCTGAACTTACACTTTGGAAGTGTATTCAAATTTTATGAAAGAAAAATTATTATATTATGCATTATTATAATATTTTAGAATTATTATACTTAATTACATTTTGCATGCATATTAACTAATTATAATATGCATGCAAAATATAATTAAGTATAACAATTCTAAAAATCGATATACTAAAGTAAGAATGAATAGTTTATAAACAGTTATGTTTCATACACTATTTTACATTTGGTGCAAATATATATATATTATACATGTATTATAAGAAATTACTCACATCGAGTGAGTCAAATTTGTGAAAACAAAACGAAATCACGTGATTCTTATAAATATCAAAATCCGATTACAAAATCCTAATTTTATCTTCTATTATAAGGTTGTTTTATGTTGATATAAATCTTCTTCGAATTTTAATTCTCATTTTTTAAAAGTTTTCATCCATCTCTAAATTCTATTTCAACCATCTTCTGGTCTGTTTTAAACAAATTTGCCTTCATTCTATCCGATTTCTATTCATTTGTGTTTACTGTTGCTCATATAACTTTCGAATAATAATTTCGAAGAGTTGGAGATACATAGTAAAGAGAGTTTAAAGTTTCAGTGTAAACCCATTACTTTATTTCATGGACCTCGAGTCATTTGGAAGCATTGACGAAATATTTATGTCTTGTCATTATTTTTCTCGATATCTTATCTTAGTAATGTAAGTTTCTTGTACCCTGATATGAGCTTATAGTCACATAATCTCCCATACTTCAGCTGTGCGATGTAAACTTAATACATGAATTACTTTAATATATAATAATAAATTCAAAAATAACAATAAAATTTAATAGGAGAATATTTGAAATTTAAGGTATTCGAATACAATGAGAAAACCTATTTTGGTTAAGACACACGACTTTTATTTTCATTATCCCTATTAATGAATAGAACGATCTTTTGGCTTTACAAAATAGGTTTTATTTTGTTTCTACTTTACTTAGAGGCCAGGTCACAATAGATTTCATAAAATAGGAGAACTGGAAGTACACTTTTGAATAACAACGAAATTGGGTAATCAAATCATCCAAAAACTGTCAAAATTTTCTTTAAGCAAAACTTTTTAGGAAATACTGTGTTTATATTCTTTAAAGGAAATAATACAACGAATTTATGTTTTATAAAACTGAGTGGGACCTTAGATTACGAGCCGACTTTGTTCTTATTCGATTTAATAGAAGTTATCAACGTTTTCTAGAATTTGTGAACGCAATTCATGAACTAGTTGGAACAAATACGTTTGAAGAGCTTGTTCAATTGGATGAAGGACGGATATCTGTGGAAATCTAGATGCCATTCGTCATCTAGTGTAAAAACTGGAAGGGAAAAAAACAAATCGAAAAAGAATACCCAAAGTTGAGGTGCATTAGAATATAACTTCCAAATTTAGAGAATGTTTGACTTTTACACAAGTAATTTATTGTTAAAGAATAATAACATATGTTTAAGTGCATTTTTCTAAAAACTTTTTAATTTACTTCAATTAATTTAAAGGTATCGATTCTGAAAAAAGTATTTCTAATATTTTTGCATAGTAACTTTTGCTAAATTAAGATAATTTATTTCAATTATTAATCAATTTATTTCGAATTAAACAGTATGATTAAGTAATATTGCTTACAGATATTTTGGTTACCATAAAAGTGTATATAATCTTTTGTATATATTCTTTTAAAAAATGGACTACGAGCATTTTTGAATACCTTACAGTAAATAAACTGATTAACATACAGTATTGAACAGAATAAACACACAGAAGTAGCTGATTATTGATGATTATTTTGCAATTCAAATTTTAATAATTCAATTACACGGAAAAAAGAGGATATGTATTGTACCTTAACTATGCCTTCCTATCTTTTTAAATCTTAATTTTCGCAAGTTGTTACAAGAATTTCAGGAAACAAATTTTTAGAAATGGAAGAATGAGAGAAAGAAAGAGAACCTTTGATTCGTACTATTGGTAATTTTTACCATATTCTATGTATTTGCGAAGATAAGCTTTAGAAATAAGCTTCACTTCTTTTCGTAATACTAAGCTTCCGCATAATGATTTGCTGTAAAAATTACATTTCTTTTCAAATTTTTAATGAGTTGAATAAATTTCTATAGAAAGTTAATTTTTATAATAGATTTTGATATGCATCCGAACGTTTTCATTTTAAGAGAAATCAAAATAATAATTAAACTATGGATAAATATTCGACGGCTCCTATTACCCGTTTTACCAGTCATCTCAAATGTTTTTATAATTATAAGATCTAAATTTTACTTTTAAATTCAAGCACAGACTAAGGAAGTAAAATAGTCAATTTTGTCTCAATTATACATTTATTTAGTCTTCTATTAATTGGTGGGGTAAGAGGAGGCTCTCTAATAGTCACCCTTTTTCCTCCGAGAATACTAACAATTTTTTATATTCTGTCAAAGAATACGCTTGTCAGAATGTGATGCGAGTATCTCCTGCAATTGCTCCGATAGCGTTGTGTCCTAATTTTATCAAATCAGTTTTACACTCCAAAATGCTTCCACGCACATTACATTAACATTCTTCTTATTACCAAAACCTTAAATACTTTAAATCAATTCTCTGTCTCTTTTATGCAATTTGATTATATCTAGTCACTCCCTTTACAAAGTTTACTTAATTTTTGTCACGTTTCATTTGAATGGGAAAAAAGCTATGAACTTATATATAAAATCAGAAAAAAACAGATGTCAGGGAGAAGTATCGTGAATATCCATATTACAAATATAAACAAGGATTTTGGTCAGTCAGATTTTCTTTTAATTGTGCTCTTCAAAGTTATTTCAACTTAGTTTAAAAATTACCTTTCATACGTTAAAGGGAGAAATAATGCTAAATATGTTTACAATCACATTAGCGGCTTTTGATTTGTATTCATTTACACTTTCCTTTCATTTGTAGTAAGTTTATGATGACAAATTTGTGCAAAAGCTGAGCATATATGTATGGTGGAAGTTTGGAGGGTAAGGTGTCAACTCAAGTCACTTGACCGAGGCTCAGAATTACGAGATCTGTCTCCAATTTCCCTCGCGTTGCTTCCAACGTTAATAAGAAAACAATCAATCAATTGATGATAGGCGATACTTATAAGTGTGCAATGCTTCGAGCAACTGTATTGTCCCACAAGACCTCAATAATATTTTTTTTCGAAACACAATGAAGAAAACCAGCGTAAATTTTTATTCCAGAAAATATTTCAAAATTTCAGGGAATCTCCTGACCATACATATAAATCAATTTGTCAAAACCTGGAAGAGAAGAGATTCGAAGTCTTCGAATCATTATCAAACTTGTCGTAACTCCGGGCTCTCCCACAATTTCAATTTGTTTGATTATGCTATCATGTAAATTGGAACATATTCTATAACGTAATTTATTGTGTATGTAAAAAATGTTCTTTGGATCTGCAGAAAATACGTGTCCTATAAAAATTGTATGTAGCATATACATACAATTTCTATAGGAGATATACTGACTGTGAGATATACCTTTCAGATAACTTTTGGATAATACAGTAGCTTATAAATTAGTTTTCCTAGTGCGTTCTTGCAGGAAATTAAATTCTTTGATATCTATTGAATTAAAGGAATATTTTTTCGAGTAGATAATAGCCTTTGTTCCTCTATACCTCATATAAACAACTACTTCTTAATCAATCAGTCAAGCTGCTTAAGAGGACTCAGTATTTCTGAAATGACAAAAAAGTACTTCTTTAATTTTCACTTTGTAATATTCTCTGAATTTTTATCTTTCGATTGGTATATTACTTTTGTATGTACTAGAAATAAAAATTGGAAGAAATATAATTGAAAAATGTAAAAAAAACATTTCGGGCTTTGACCCTGCCCGTTTTTCAGAGATGTAAGTAATTTATTACTAATTTATTTACTAACAAATTTTCATAAACTAATTTTATTTTGTTTTAATCGTAAATGTAGAGTTTACTATTCTTTTTAGTGACTACAACTTTCATTACAGGTCATTGGGAGATTTCTCATGTATTGTTTGTAGTGCTTTTATTGAACTAACTCTAATTATGTTGTATATTAATTTCGTAAATGGGTAACCACCATAAATTTCATTCAAATATAACATTGTGATGTTATATGACGCAAGATTTTAAAAACTTTTTATTTAATTATTATATATATTTCTGTTACATTTTTCTCCTTGTTAGTCATAAGCAATTACTTTGAAAAATAGTATTAGTTATTAAAAATGCAGACTGAAATTACACGAAAATACAATTATCACTAAGAAAAACATATAGCTAATGTTTTAAATGAATATTTTCAATTATTCGCCTCATATAACATTTTTTTCAAGGTTATAAACTTTAAAACTGTTATCTTCAGTTTTTTTTATATTATTATTGTTTTTTTTTTTTTTTTTTCAATATATCAATACATTTAAAATGACACACTTTCCATAAATGTTTACCAATTACTTGCGTTCTTTTTTCTGTTTGTTGTGTATAATACATTAAACAAAGTTAGGGATCTATTTTCTAATAAAATTAGTACTTTTTTTAAAAAAGTATAAAAGGTAAGGGATATCATAGTTTTTGCTGAAGTTTAGCATATGAATAAGCATTTTATTTCTTTATTCTTCAAAACTAAATGAGTTGTTTGGACCTATTTTGTGTTTAATATCTATTTGTATTTTTGTGTGTATTAAATGTCTTTATTTTCATTGGTACTTTTATGGTGTCTTTGGTTTATATGTATGTATTTGGTTTATATGAATGTGGTGCTATTCCCACGTCATCAACCCAGTTTTTATCCGTTGCGTGTCGGCAACATCCTTGTTTTTGGAACGAAGAACTGGGTTTGGCGGGAGACGCCATTAGTGTTATTGTTAGTATACGAGCTCGCCGCACAGTATAGCTGCTGGCAGTCGTTAAAATAAATTTATAGTTTGTTAAAAAGATTAAAACGATTTTCATCTTTTTACACACGACTAGAGTTATAAGAGGTGTTTAAAACATTCTTGAGGATATAACAACAAATTTTACTTTAAAATATTAATAAATAAAGAGGGTTTACAGTTTTGATATTTCGCAAAAGTTTTTTTCTTAATTTTAAATTTTTAAAATTGTACCAGAAGTTTATCGAATTTCCATATATATAATCATTTTCTTGAATAAAAATACAGTTATGCTAAGACACAGTTTTAGACAGACATGCTAAGACAGTTTTTAAATGCATTAATTAAAAACGGGTTTTCTAATAGTACTGAATCTGAAATGTATTTTTTTATTCATTAAAGTGTGGTGAATATAAACTTTTCTTATAAGTATCTATTTTTTTAAAAAAAAATGCTTACTAAGTACTCTGTCCTATTAAAATTTAATGTAGAAACAGCTGTTTTACCTTAAACCAACATTTATTGACAAGTGGATTTCTACTTTAGACATCTGTGGATTTCTTTTGTTTATATAGTATTGTAAGTATCTTATAAACAAATTATTGCGACTGAAAATTGTAAAATGAGACATGGTTATGTCACAATGATGGCCTTTTTAGAGAACTGAAAGTAATTAATCAATAATTTTCTTTTAAAATAATCATTCATCCATTTTATTATAGTATTCGATTATATGTCAAGTTCGTGTATATCCCGAGTAATCTATATAATGGTAAAAATAATTACATTTAATAAACAAGTTTTAACTTAGAGCTTACATATTATTCGACATCTTCTCTTATTTTGCATTAATTCTAGAATATGTCATTAATATAATGTGATAAATTATATTTTTCCTGTCGGTTAACAACGGTATAATAATATGTGTAATTCTCAAAAGCTGTGAACTGAAGTTATCGTAATTAATGGTCCTATGATCCCTACATTAACACATTTCGATTTCCTACAGAAATTTATGCAATTAACGTAACGTAAATGGCAGCACTTATTGTGTGACGACTCCGCTTCTGTATTTGATTGGATATATCGATAGTCGCCAAGTAATTAGTGAATTGGTCAAAACGGCAAATATTTTAACTATTTTTGTTCGTGTTTATGAATAATAAAAAATATAAATGTTGGCATTCAGATTGTGCAGTGTAAACTACTTCGCGCAATCAACGCGAGCTGAAAATTTCACTCGTTTCGATAACTGTTAAAATGGATCCGAGTCGAGAACAATGCATATGCACTGAGTCCGAGTCATTGTCAGCTTTTCGTCGATCATTTAACCATCTGATACCAATACGCTTCTCACTATAATTCTGCCAACTTTCTTCGAACTTCTCTCAGTATATCAACACGTCCAATCTCTCCATTTCATTATCTTCTCCTATTCTGGATACTTCGGCGTATAACGTGCGCTTATAATGCAAATAAACAAGATCGAAATTTGCTGTAGTGCATTATATGCCGAAAATAAATATGATAGATTTAAAAATATTTAAAAAATGAGCATAAGGAATTAAATTTCCACTTGTATATCATGCTGTTCATTTGAAAGAAATGATATATCTTATGAACTTAAAAATTTTCATTATCGGATAACATGAAAAGTTCATTTATTCGTCTTCATTATACCTTCAGACTCATCATCGAATTTTGTTTCATTTTCACCATAACTGTTACTCAGATACATAAATAAATAATCATCTTCCGTACCATCTAGATCGATGGGTATACTACATTTTAAATGACTTTTGAATTATGACAGATTGTAGCGCGTGGCATGAGAACGTGGAATCTTGAATGAAGATTAGAAGGTGAAAAGATCATGGTTTTTTTATTGGGTTCAGTTCACAGCAAGAGGGTATACATTACAATAACAGTTATAAGGGATACATATAAGACATATAAACAACACGCAAAATACATACACAAGCACAATAACAAATTAAAGATTGGGAAGAAGTCTCTCTTTCTCAACGTCACCACAGGTGGCGTTAGCAGTCCAGTTAAAGTTACAGTCATGGTGGCTGTTACAAGATTTAAATTCATTTCATGCTTTCATTGCTGAATAATTTCCTCATACAAGAAATTCCCGCATACACAAATTGTCCCATTTATCGCTTCTCAATTCAGTATATCTTTGTTCGAAACCCTGTGGGAAAATGCTTTGAATGAATGACTTGAAAAAATAAAATAATTAAGGCCTCGTCCTTCTCACTTGACAGAAGTTCAAAATTATGAGTTCCGTTGCCAATAAATCCTATGTTGTTTCTAAACATATCATTAAAAAGCAATCAGTCAAAATACACTCCCTACAATGGCGCGCAAGTTTTCAGTTTACGGATATAAGTATGCCGCAATGGTTTTGAGTCACCTTAAAAATTATAGAATTTAAAGTTGGATTTAAAGATCTGTACCATTACATATTAAAAATTAATTTTTTTCTCAACTATTCTATCACGTGTAGTTAAATATTTGCAACATTTTTAAGCGCAATTTTAATTTTAACCAGATTGTTCTTTTTATGTTTTCTTTTATTCCCCTTCTAACTTATTCTTAGAACATGGCTGTATTTCAAGCAATCCCTTTTTGCAATGTATATTTGCTAAACGAACCATTGTATCAGAAATTATTTTTTAAAAAAATTATCAATACACAAATAAATGCAAGACTAGAGAAGAAAACATTCCAAACTCATTACAAGTCTAAAGGACTTATGTTTGTTATCGAAGATATCTTCCACATCTATGAATTTCATAACATTGTTTCTGTTATGAAGTTCAGACGATGGTATTGCGGCTGTAATTTTTACCCGGAAGACTAAAAGCGAGGCAAAGAATAAACAAATGCAATAGCTCTAGGCTAACTATGTTAGGAATAACAAATGAAAGCAGAAAACAATGAAAGACTAAAAACAGAAGGCGAGGTTAAAAGGAAGAGTATAAATTCGTTTTTATGTCTGCGCCCTAGGGTGCTAAAACGCTATTAAGGAAGATGCTCTGGGAAAAGAGTATTTTACGACACTCCCTCAATGAGAAAAGGACATGGGGGAGATAATGGTGTTTTACGTTTTGGCGTTTATCGTCCCAACTTCCCAAAAGACACTTAAGAACATTAATCGTTATAGATCATTCATATAAATAGAAATTTCTATGAATATTATTATTAATGAAATACATTTTTGTTTGGATTTGTTTCGAGAGCATGAAACTAAATTTTTCCCCTTGAAATATTATTTTTGTTAAGAGCGGACGTTTAAAGTTGCTTTGAAAATAAGTTGGAGAATTTTTGCTCTTAGTAGCTTTAAATGAAATAAACAAATTTGAAATAAAACGAAATATTTTCTTTATAGATGTATTTCATATCTAGTTAATAGTAAACCAATTATAATATCACAGAAAGAATATATATACTTCTGTACACAGGAAATATATATTTCAACGAAAATTAAAATATTATTCGTCATACTAAAAGGAAATTTCTATAAATGAAATATTTATATTATACATAAAATGATGCAAGGAATTACTTTATTTAAACATAGAATCTTTATTTTTAAATGGAACATCTTAGACACAAATTCCTCATTAACAGTAACTCATTTTTTTTTCTTAATTTTATCCATAATCTGTTTTAATGTTACATTGAAATTTTTCAAGTATGTGATAGTCATTAAATGTACAAATAACAGTTATTTTCGTTCCAAATATATTGGTAAACTATGTATAGAAATATATTTAGGGCAAAAATAAGTTATTGCTGTTACATGAAATGTGAATTACTTAAAGTAACTGAGACACATTTAAAAATCTGAAACATTGCTTTTCATGTTTTTTCTGTAAGAAAATAGAGGGTACTTCGCTAATTCTTATGACAGTTTAATAAATGTAAATGTCAAAGATTGAGTTTCAAAATGTAACCACATTTGCCCCGCGATGGAGAAAAAATGTCTATATTTGCTTTTTATCTAAAAATGTGTTTTTTAGGATTCTAGTACAATTTTCTCAAAATCTATTTCATTTATCTACTCAAAATCTTCTTTATTTTCATGTTCTTATGGTCTTTTGCACATTATGATTTGAGATTATTAGTCATACAGTGAAAAAATTATTTTGTAATAAACACTCAAAAATTTTCATTATTACTCAGTATTTGTTTATAATATACAGAAAATTTGAATTATAAAATTTATATGTGTGCATGTATGTGAACCTTTTTTATATTTTATGATTGTTTTAAATTATATTTTCGTTTAGTGTATGGAATATTATGTTCATAAGTATTCAGCAAAATGTATAATGTTATAAAGCATTAGACTGTATACAACATATAGTTAAAGTTAATTATAATACTGATCAATGTAAGTATTATAATTAATTGCTGATTATTAATTGCTTATATATAAGTGTTTGTGTTTATGAATGTAATAGGACTTCTGGGGAATTTGATTTAAAATATTTTGAATTTTTTAAACTGGTGATAAAATAAACTAATACAATGATTATTCAAAAAGTAATTGTATTTGAAAGCAGATGACATCATTGAGGTAAACTGTTGTTAACTCTGAGTGCTACCATCAGTTAAAGGGAGCCTGACCAAATTTGACATATATTCATAAATTAGTTTTGATTTATAAGTCATTTGTTGTCAAATCAAAATTGGATTGCTGCCACATCGAGTTTCCGACGTCATTTTGCATCCTATTGTCACAGTCGGTGAGACCTGGATTCATCATTATGCATCGAAAAGGAAGCAAAAATCTTAGCGTTGGGTTGCTTCTGGTGAATATTTTCCAAACAAAATGAAGATGATGATCCCATAGTCCGGAAAAGTTGTGACTAAGAATTTTTGAGGTGCGAATGGCGTCATGATCATGAATACGAGTAACTCACACAGCTGTCTAGAGAGACATGATTCTTACTAAAAATAAACCATTTTCGATGCTACAAGTGCCATCATTTGGAATTTCTAAGAACTTATTGAATGACCCTCGTAAGATGTCTTAGTTAACTTAAAAGCATCTTTGCAGCATTTTTTATCTTGAGAAAATAAGCATTTTAATTACACTCAACTCACTTTTGACCAAAGGTAAGCAAACGCAAATTTTCGATCTAATTTTTTGAGGGCTTTAGACAATAATTAACATTTCTGGTTTTACAGCGTTGTTAATTTTAAGAGTTTATAAAGTAGAAGCAGTTATTTTTTACAAAAAATAAGAATTAATCCATGTATAAAAAATTATTGAAATGCAAAATTTTAATCACATTTACGCATATCTTCAAAAATTAATTTTTTATACTATTAATTTTACTATATCTAAAGTTTTTATCCATTTCACATAAATGAAATACAAACAAGTTACTTAGTAAACGTTTATGTTTACTCACATTTTTAATTTAACCCTCAGAAATACATCGAAATGTGATCGATGCATTTAAGCTCCTACGGCCAAAAGTAAGTGTCATATTAAATTGCAAGTCTACTTGAGTCTAAAATATTGGAATGTAAACTTCAATTTATTATAAGTGGTATTGTAGTTCACTTTGGTCCACACGAGTTTCATTTTTGTATAGTTAGCAGTGATAGGGATTTCGTAAATTATTTTCAGAATGAAAACTTTCACGTTATTTTATGATAAGCCAAGCATTCCTGCAAAGTAAGGCGTGAAGGAGTTTTCCTTCCTCAATTAATTTTTTTTTACCAATACAACAACAAAAGGGAATAGCGGATCACCACAACATTTCAAACTACCATAAGATACATGATCGACAATGTTATTAAAAATACGGGGGGAAAATATAACATTGGAAACGAATTCAAAATTTCACTACTCAGTTACGATCACAATTAGCCTGAATAAGTGAGTTCTAGTAAAGTTTAATGGTCCAAGAGCCAGATATGGCTATGCTGAGCCACGCAAAGCGCTACTGTGTTCCAGAAGTTTGAAACAATAAGAGAGAAAGTTAGAAAATAATGGCAAGAAATAGAGAGAGTCGAAAATGGAGAAGGATATCTAGGATTTCCCTGTGGAGCTCTTCCAATGGGAATAAATACCATGAGAAAGGGAAATCATTAGTCAGGTGCCTTGGAATTGAACCTGAAGAAGGTTCTCCGCCGAGGGCATTTGCAATCAGCCCTTGTCTTAAATTTAAGTGGAAAGAAATTTAATGTTACCGATACTACTAAATAAGTTGCAGGTCTTTGTTCAACCTGCGGACTACTTTCCAAAGTTTCTCTTTCGTATGATATTAAGTTTGCACAGTGAGTGAAAGTCGGAATTCATGACACAAGAGCCAAATCTAACCATCCTGCGCCAAAACCTTCGTTGTTGTGGTGTAGACGTAAGAAAGATGAAGAAGAGAGTCAAAAATAGAGAGAGAAGAAAAGTTAGAGAAGTCTGGGGGGGGGGCACATTATCCATGTTAACGAAATACAACCAACTCTAAAGGAAGGGGGAAAAATCACTAAGGTACAACAGGGTCTTTGTCTTCACTCCTGAAGGGATATATTATGCGCAGCGACACTAGTAATGCACACAAAAAATGTAGATATTACAAAAATAACACAATATGTTAACTTAACAAAATGAAAATGCATCTAGACACAGATTGTTTTAAAAATTTGTCATACTGAAATATAGTTCTTTTTTTATTATATTTTTTTAAATACTGTCTTCTAGGAATGCTGTCTTCGTCACAGTAAAATTCTATGCGACTCTTTTTCTGAATGCGCTTGTATGCATCTCCGTGTTTTTAATTAATCAATATATTTGTTTATGTATGCTTAATTGATCTTAGTTATTGTACCGAGTAGTTATAATTAAATTTGCGTTATTCAGAGGCATTTGGATCCCATTTTGCTTATCGGATTTTGATGAAACTTGGAATGTATGCTATATGGGCCATGGGGGAAAGTTTTCTGCAATAAGAAATAGTTCAAATTTTGACCAATAGGAGGAACTGTGGGGCTCAAAGAAGGATAAAAAAATATGTTAGAATCGTTAAAATTTATTAGTTACAGAATAGGCTTAATATGTGTTCCATTGACATCAATAAAGTGTTAAAAGCGCATTATAGCGTTTTCAATGGTAGCTCAAAGCAACTCACAAGAGATTTTAGTCACAGGACGTATAATGCTAGCTTTCAAATCAAGTAAAGTCCAAATTTCTTCCCTATAAGCACGGTCTTTTAGAAACCTTCACAACCAGAAATCACTGGAATTCAAGTAGATTGAACAAAAAGGCCATGTATCTGGAAGATGTTTGGATATTACACGATTATCACCAAAGTTAGCACTAAGCAGATCTTTGACTTGGTGCCCAATGTGAGGAGTTGCTCCATCTTGCAAAAAGATAGCGGTGTGCAAACATAAACTTAAACCGAATGCAGTGGTTGTTGATACAGGACATTAGGAGGTGAAGTATCCTATATGCTACAATTTTGACTATTCACAGCTCCATCTAAATAAGAGTGTACCTCATCTGACCATAGAATTTTCCAAGGCCACGTGTCATCTACTTCCATTCTAGCCAAAAATAGGCAAGCAAATTCCAGGCTTGTTTTGCGATCTTTAGGTTTCAGCATTTGCATCACTTGGATCTTATACGGATACCATTTTAAAATGTATCGCAGAATTTTTCGTACTGTCCACCACGGAATCTCCAACTTGCGTGACACTGATTGACCGCTTGCTGAAGAATAAATTGAACTGGAGGCTCTTTCAACCACAGCAGAAGCGACTTCTTTGACAGTTTCAGCTCCAACTAGGTTTCCGTCCTTTTCCGGGCAGCACACCCAAATCTCCAGTCTCTTCAAATTTCATGATCCTCAAACCAATCCCCGATATGAAGCCTTTTCGCAGATCCTTTAAGCGATTATATTCACGCAGAGCAGCTATGTGGCTACTGCCTTTCTGGTAAAACAATTTTACCAGTAAAGCTGAATCTTTTTTTTTTTCTAAGGGCATGATTAACGATGACAAACGCACGCTGAATGATTCTCTGGATATGACTGCAAGTTTATATAGAGATTTCATGGATTTTCATAAGGAATATTCGATAAAAGTCATCTGGTGGTACAAAATGTGTGCTAATTTTTTTTTGCAGAAATCTTTTCCCTATGGTCCACATAGCATATATCCTAAGTGTCATCAAAATCCGACAAGCAGAACAGGTTCTACAGGCTTCTGAATAGGGTAACTTTAATTATAACCACCCGGTATTTTAATTAGCATACTTAATAAAAGTTTTGGTGAAAATTACGAAGATTAAGACTTTAGTCAGGGAGTAATAGGTTAAATCTAATTAAGTTATAACAATGTACGTTATAGGATAATACATGATTCCAAGCTTGCTTCTTTAAAAAAAACCTAAACTAGGATTACAACAAATTTTTATCGCATTTGTAGTTATAATTCCGTTTTTTTCAAGCTCATTAATTTCAGTTGGTTGTCTGTTTACTTTTAGTATTACATGATTATTGTGAATCGAACATAAGACATTAAGAAAAAAAAACGGCGTGATAATTCAATTAGTTTACCGTGAACTTGCGAATGTCTATCTTAACACGGTAGGATGTCACAAACGGGACATCCGTCGTCCTTCAAAACACAATTTTGGGTCTAATTATCGATCTTTTTATTCTTGATCTAATATTAAAATTCAATATTTTACCTTTAATTTTTTTTAGTTTCAAATTTGTTTATACCTTTTTAGGTACTAAATTTTTCAGCTATTTTAATATTACATGATAATGAATTTGACCAGAAAAGTATGTTTTTCAAATAATTTATACAATATAATAGACTATTCTTGAGATGTTATATTGAATACAAAATTTTATATTGTAATAAAATGAAATTTACAATGGCTTTGAAAAAAGAATTTAAATGTTCATAACTCGAATTATCATAGCTTTCTACATTAGATCTATATTGTAAAATAAGAGAGAGAGAGAGTCAATGTTCTCTAGATAAGTTTATATTTATATATTATACTCAATTTATAAAATGTTAATACATTTATTTTCTTTTAAGTCCCTATGTTTTGTGGAAAGTCTTAATTTTTGCTTATCTTTGTATAAAATGCCCTTTTGACAGTAAACTATAAATAACAAACATTTTCTTGGGTGTTTATTTTTTTTTTTTTTTATTTTGATGTCCTGTACGGTCAAAATTTTTACAATAAAAGGCAAAATTTAGGTTATTTCAAAAATTGGAATAACCTAAATAAACTTTTAAAGTATACTGGTTTCTTAAGAAACACAAATTTCTGTCTGAGAAACAAAATTCTTTAAATGTTATATTCTTTACTGAATGCATAGTTTCGTATAATGGCAAATACCAATTGGAAGATAGTTATATGATAAAAATCGGCCCTTGCGAATTAAGTGTCAACAAAATTCCCAAGAATAAAAAATGGAATAAGAGATCTATAGGTAAAATAATTTTCTTTCTTTAAAATACATAAGCATATTAACTCATTCTTATTACGGCAAAATTTATTTCTCACAAAGCTTACCTCAGTAAATTCTTAAAAAATCTTTTGTAACAAACTCGAAAGAGAAAAGCATATTTTATTTTCTACATAAACAGTGAATCTTTCTTACATTTTCTGAGCTGCAGAAACGTCTATCACGTCTTCCGAAGATTCTTTCAGGAAAATCGATTCTTTCCTCATCTGAAGAAACAATAACATATTTTCCCAGATTTTTCCTTCTTTTTCTTTTTAAAAGACAACCTCTCTGCATTTATTTTTACTATGCATACGACGGTTTTTTTCAGTGAAAGTAAGGATATTTTTTTTCAATCTTCGAATATAAGATGACACTGTAATTTGCAAGATGCACTTAACACACGTACTCTCATCCATATATTAAAGGAATCATTTGAAAGTTCGAATGCGATTAAGCGAAAAATTAACTAAGCTATCATTAGTAAAATAAATTTAAGCTATATACATTTAAAGTTATCCTACAATAAAATAATTTCTCTTCTTTGAAATGATCTTTTTTATGTATCTATTCAATAAAAATATTTTTTTCATAAAAATAACTGTACAAAATGATAATGATTTAAGCGATTTGTGTATTATCACAAAATTAAAATATATGAAACTTTAGAAATTTCATTTTCCTTTTAAATAAGGTTTTGTTAAGTAACATCAAATAATTAACATACATTTTCGAATATGACGGATTTTAAGTAAATTTACAGTTTTAACCCCTTTAATTTTACTTCAGATAGATCAATGCAGAAATTGTACTTATTGCAATAAATCGTGTAATTAATGATACATTTAATGGGCTTTTTGCTACACGAAGGATTAAATTTCATTGCAATTACACATTTTGAAAGTACAGCATTCTGTGTAGAAGTGATTACTGTTTAAATAATTAGATTGGTTTTTCTTAATTCAGGACAGTTTTGAGAAAAGAAGAACAAATGTTTTTGAACGTTTATTTATTTTGTAACGTGTCAATTAAATGGTAAAGTAGCTGTAGCTATAGTATTCAAATTTTGCTGCATAAAAGTACGACGTAATGTGAAATTTTGTTTAAAAGTAGAATCGAGGTGAAAATTTATGTTCTGACGTAACGTTTTTAATTTCCTACAACTCAAAAAATAAATATCAATTAACTTTTAATAAATTGGGATTTTAATGTAACTGAAATGTATATATATTGTAAGCACTTAAAATATTGTAACAGAAATGTTTATCAGAATTATGTTATGATATAAGTCTTGAATTAATAGCTTTATTTTTAAATAAATGTTTGATAGACATAAAGTTTTCTCGTATAGTAATCATTAGAGATGATACCGCATACATATTTAAAATCTCAAAGTAATCTATTAAGGAATTCTTTCATTAGTAAAGTATAGTAGGCGTACAAATTATTTAAAATTGATTAAAATAAGCTTATTTCTCCTTATGGAAAGCGTCTCAGTTACCTTAAATGAGCGAGATTTCAAAAACATTTCAAGACTTAACGTAAACGAGTTGTAAACCAGGTCAGACATAGTTCTCGTTAAGAAACCCGTGTTTCAAAATTACGAATTCTCTATGGCCAATATACCGTCATTTAATTCTAGTATGGTGTTCATAAAATCAAAATATCTTCCATTATATGAATATTTAAAAGCAGTTTACTATTTACTACTATACTATTCAGCCATGCCATTGAAAATTGAACCATTTAATTATACCATTTACTTGTTGTTTAAGATTTCAAAACAAGAATGTTTTGCCTTTATCACGAAGAGATTTTACCTCATCTAATGCCTTATCATCCCAGTTAAGCATTTCCTCAAATAAATTAGTTTCTGTAAAAGAGTAACATAATTTGGGTAATATTTATCGATAATACAAATATAAAAATCATTTCATCCCTCGACACATAATGTTTAAAAATGAACTTAAAAATAGAAATGAATTGTGACATTTTATGAAAATAATTTACAAAACCAAGTTATACATTAAAACTGCTACAGCAGGCAGAAATGCAAATAACAAAATAATATTTGTTGGACAAATATAGTATATTAGAAATAACAAGTTATCAACATTCCAAGAAATTTAGTAGCATTGATGCTAAGAAATCATTACCCAGAATATACACCTCTGGTAGTAATAACAGCTCTTATAAAATTGGGCAATAAGTCTGAAAGAGATTGAATGGCATGTACAGGTTCAGCTACCTATGGAACTTCAACACGATGCCCCAGTTCATCGAATGTAGTGATTCCTGTATGATAAGGAGCCTATTGCTCGGCAACCATTGACCAGACGTTTTGTATAGATGATAGATCTGGAGAACGTGCTGGTCAAGACAGCAGCCGAACATTTACTGTATCAATGAAGGTTCTTACAATACTGGCAACATGAGGTAGTGTATTATTTACTAAAATATAGCATTTCGTTGGGCTCGAAAAAAGAGTAGAGCCACGAGCATTAACACACTAGAAATGAAATAACTACTGTTCAGAAAATTGTTTAATGAAACCAAACAGCGAAAATGCCGCCTAACTTGGATGCGATCGTCATGATATTGTAAAAAAAAACTTGAATTTGTCCGAAAAGATGACGTTGCACCATTCCTGCGTCCAGATTGTCCTTTGATCAAAACGTTGAAGGCGCTTGTGTGTGCGGTGTAGTGCCAAAGGTAGCCGAGGCCATGGTCATCGAGCTGACAATACATGCTGCTGCAGGTGACGTCGAACTGTTAGTGCAGACAAATGTTCTTGCAAAACATCCCATTTCTTGCCTCGGAGTTCATGATGTTGCTGTATAATCCATTAAGGTAAGGAAGGAAACATATCTGTCTTCGTGCTGTTAGGGATAGTGGGCTGTTGTGATCCAACACGGTGTTCTGCATCACCATCCTGAACCTCCGGTGTCATATTCTGCAGACAGTCATGGGTTTTCGTTCGAGTCGACCAGCAATACTTCTATACGATACACCGTAATCCCAATAGGTTACAATTCTATTTCTATCAAAGTTAAAAACGTGCTAGTAATCATTTCTCATTCTTACACGAGTCATCACAAAAACTTTTCACAAGGCAGCAACGTTTTAATGTAGTTTATATGTAACAAACCAGCTGTACAATTTGTTCATTTAAACATATTGAAGGGGTCTTTACCGGTACCTTCTTTGCAGTGATGCGTTGAAAAGCTAATCATTTGCATATCACAGCATCTTCTTCGAGTAGTGTAAATTTCACGTGTGTAGCGTATCGCCGTCTTGGTGTAGTAATTATAATGCCCAATAGTATAGTTATCACAGCAAAATTATCATAATTCTAATTCGAACTCATTGATCGGTGAGCTTACAAATATTTCTTACGAAAATATTATTTAATTCATGAATTTCAAGAAGTTTCAGTTTTTGTTTAATAAGTTTTATCTTAGACCCATTGTAGATTTTTAAATAGTAATAAACACTGAACATAATTTTTAATGATGGAAATTCTATGTTCTAAGCAATTATAATTATGGTTTGTTTTATTAATCAGAATTTCATATACGAACTTGAAAAGTTAATAATTCTTTCCCTTCAGAAATGACTCTCTTTTTCAAACAATCAAATTTATCCATTCTTTACTCTTTTCTTTCAGAATTTCAAAGTCTACCGCTTATTGCAATAACTATGACCACTTTTAATTATGCAGACAAGAATGATTTTTGTATGCCATTATAACAACTTAGTAATGACAACTTAGTAATGCAATTGGAGCTCCATTATTATTGGCTGCATTAGAGCAAGCTTTACAATAATAATGAAAATCCAATTTCATAAAATGTTCAATTAGTTTTTGTTGAATATTTTTATTTTTATAGTATCTAATACTCCTTGTAAGCAGATGAATCAATTGAAAATTCGATGATACCTTGGTTAAGAAATCCGATCTGTTCCAGGAATAAAGTTGCTAATGAAAACCGTCGTTCTCTCTGATGCGATTTCTTGATACACATATATGTGTAAGATTTTCCAGCTAATTAATCAAAGTATTAACAGCATTTTCAAACATACTGCGAAAACTAGTTCTTCAGTTACTCAATAGATGCCACCACGAATCAGCGTCATGTGATAGCTCATGCAGTGCCCCCCCCCCTGTTCCTGAACAAAACCGAGAAACGTTTAGTTCTCTCGCTATCTTCTCCTCTGCTCTTCTCCGCCTTATCCCGATGCAGCCTAACTCCATATGCCAGCACGCGTTCCAATACCCATCGCTGATATACGATAAAGTTGGGTAACCATCTATTTATCTCGAAGGAACTAGTTATTTAAAATATGTAAACTTGTACATAGCAGCTTTTGTAGATATTTTCCCTTCATCACTTTTTCTAATAAACGAAGTAAAGCAATTTGAAGCCTCATCATCACTGGTAAATACCGACATCCCCCTCCCCCTAGACACAGAAGTCTTGCAAGACGGATACTTCCTACACATTTATTTAAAAACTTTGAAGAGCAATTGAATTAGAGGTAGCAAGGTAAAAACAAGTTGGGCCTCCTCTGGCCTTGATAATGACTGCCATACAACGTGGCTTAGAATAAACAACTTTGCGAAAGCGTTCTAGAGAAATGGCTAGATCTGTCCATAATTCAGTAACGGTGGCTGATGTTGTCCGATGTGCTCTCACATCTTTCTCCAATGCACCCAAAGGTTAACAGAGCTTTTAAGTCTTGTTTTCTCGATGACCAATTCATAACAGAGAAGTGAGAAGCATGCTCCTCCAACCAGGCAGTAACCAACCCAAACCTATGAGAAATACAGTTATGTTGCTGGAGTACTCTATTTCCATGTGAATGACAGTAAAACATAAATGGATGAAGGTGATCGCCCAGAAACTCAATGTAATCAATCGCATTGAGGGAGGTTGGTACAAGTACAGAAGATCCCAAAAAATCCCAAGAGAAAACAGTGCAGACCATGATTGATTCTCCATGACTTGTACAGTTCCATACTGGGGTGTAGGATACATGGCTTCATGAGCCTGACGCCATATTCTCAGCTTCTCTTAAAGTGGTCGGAATCGAGATTCATAACTCCATACTACTCGTTTCCAGTTCTCTAGAGTCCATTCTCTATGTTATTTTGCACAGGCAAGACGTGTACCTCGATGGCGTGCAATGAACAATAGTACTCTCGTCAGTCTACGACTCCTGAAGCTCATGATGTCAAACCATCGTTGCAATATCCATTTACTGATTGTGAGACGTATGCACTGACTTACCTGGGTGATAATTTGAGCTAATATTTGGCTTCTCTGGCTACGTATAATATGGGTGAGCTGTCTCACACCAATCTCTTTCTAGGCTAATTGTCCTATTCATGATTGCTATTTTTTTTTTCACATCATCTGCATATACTTTCTATATTCTTGATACTGTTGACCTAGAAAATCCTATTTCTCTGATGATTTTGGATATTGAATGACGCGTCCTTCGAGACCTATTAATTTTCCGCGATCGAAGCCATGTAAATCAGAAGTATTACACATACTGGCAGTTGAAATGACTGGTTAACAACAATCAAAGCACTAAATTTATAAACTTATATGCAATTACCACAGTGCTCTCACGTGCTCATAAATGAGACTCAACGCTACACAATTTCCATAGCATTGTCTATCCCTACTTCAATATATATATATATATATATATATATATATATATATATATGTATAAGAAGTAGAAGAAAATTCAGCTCGATAAAATTGAATTGCATCCAATCGACGAAGCATCGTAAATAAAAAACTTCGTTTGTACCCAAGACTTTTTTTGTGGACAAGAAATCGTCGTTACCATAGTTCATCGTTGACCAAGGCAAACACCAACCAAGATACCACTCTATAAAAAATAGAAATCTGTTTTTCTATACTCTACATTTCATACCCAATATTTAAGAAATATACTGCAATTATTAGTAAGGTTTTTTGTCAATGATTGATTAAAAGATGAAAAAGAGAAAAGATTATTTTTCTCTTTTGCAGTCAGTATCACAGCCGATAAATCACATTATGCTCCTATATTTTCACTAATTGACTGATGTGACACAAATGTACGGAATTCTTTTAAGTTCTGAATACTATCGGGACTCAAATAGGGCAAGTCCTTCCTTCATCTATCTTGTAATGTTATTGGTTGCTGCAGATTTGACAAGATAGTCTTATGACTCTTACAAAAAAGAAATGAACGGATAAGAAAGTAAGAAACGAAATCTATGAGTCATGTGACGATTATTCCTTTCCTTTCCCTTTTTGATATCATAGGAAGGTATCTATAACACAAAGATGTTAAAGTCATCGATACTAAAATGAAAACGAAATTAGTGAGTGTTCTTTGAATGAACTTGAATGTTTTACTTGAATTAACTTGCAACTCATTAACTGCTCTGACTGGAGATTAAATTTTGCAAGACCTATGTACTCTAATATTCATCCAAACTATAAGTATCTTACAGTCTCATGAACAAGGCCCTGATCATTACAGACATTCCGTTAAATAGTTCGGATACATTTCCTTACCATTCCCTCATAGGTCTTCTGAAGAAGGAGCTATCAACCTTTTGTCCTTCACATACCTCGTGAAAATGTGCATATGACAATGTAAACTAATAGATTTGATACTTATAATATAAAGTATAAAATGCACTGCTACTATATTCGTATAAATATATTTCGCAAAATTTGTTTCGGTACTTTCTGATTATCTAAAAAAACTATCCGTTAGAAAAATAGGCAATTAATTGGTGAATTTGTGGTTAGGCAAAATATCGGTTAGCTGTCATTAGAGCTTATAGATGTTGTTCAAAAACAATAATTAAAAAGGAAAAATTTTGTATAAGAAATCAGTAATGTTATAATAATAAACACAATTTTTGCATTGCCTATAGAGGCTTCTGAAGAAATTTTACAGTTTTTTATCCAATAATTCATTATAATTTGTAATTTTATGGTTTTTTTCTCAACAGTCAGTCAATTTCAAAAATTATAATTTGTAAATACTAAAAAAATGAGTTTGAATTAAAAAAAAGCCTTGATCAGAGAAACTTATGCAAAAATATGCAATTAAATATAAATGATGTAAATTCACATGTATACTACATGCACGTATGGATTGGTCATTGCCTAATATAATCCGTATATTTGAAAAAAAAAAACCAATGACAACCGAATATTGAAACTAGGACTGTAGATAATCAAGAAGAGCCTGTGAATTTTTGAAATAATCTCTAATGTTTATATCCTACTTTAATTTGGATATATATATTTTTTTTAAATTTTTAATGACGTTTCACCATTATATCACATGCAGGGTATTTTGAAGAAGCTCTAAAGCAAAAGTTTAAGGGGTGATATAAAAAATCTGAAATTTAAGTTTTCTTCTTGCAACTCATAGGTGGAGAACAAGCGGTGAATCACTAGAAACAGAATCGTCCTTTTCCATAAAGGGGCCTGGGTGCAAGAAACTATTTGGGGCTGTAAACATCTTGAAAAGTTACAAACATGAACATGCATTACTAATGCATGTTTATTTAATGCGTGATTTAGTTGTTGCTAATACATTATATGGCGAAAAGGCCCTGTCTCCAGAATAACAGTTCTTCATTCAGCTATTTTTAAACTTTTATAATGTGTACGATTTACTGTATAGTAGTGCCTACCTTCAGAGCACTATAAAAACAATCTTTCCACAAATGAGTGCCTAAAATTTGAAGACTAGTAAATAAAAAATTTTGAATGTTACATGCATTTCATAGAGGTACTCATTTGGGTACCTTGGGACTTAAGAGGTCCACCAAAAACTTATGAACTTTTTTAGAGCTCGAAGAAAATTTGAAAAGGATGAACAAATTTTAGTGAGGAAAGGAACTAATTTATTTTTGAGAAAAAATAAATTACTAAATTTTTTTCTTATCTATTAAGATCTTGTTTTCCTTCTTATAAATGCCGACAATAACTTATAATATTATTAGCTGTAACTGTTATGAAAAGTACTGCATCTATTTTATACAGTTTTACGCTCCAAATAAATACCGTAATGTATTTCTTCACGTTTTTAAGATATTATTTAACAGACTGTGTTTTCACGTGGGCAAATGTGTTGATAATAAAATTGTAATTGAAATATAAACTCTACAAAATGGTTTTATAAGCATAATTTAAGTATTTAAAAATTAATTACGTGATTAAATTTCAGTGTTTTAAGTTAGTACCTCGCAATTTATAACAAATTTTTATTACATTATTGATTAATGCAAACTTCATGTATATGATTTAAAGAAAAGGGTCCATACATTCACATAATTCGCTTTCATCAGAGGAAATTTTCGAATGTCGCAGTAATTGAGGAGTTGGTTTTAGGGATGAAATTTGTGGTGTTTCAATGGATACCGGTCCACTGTCGTAATTGTGGGTAGAAGCAAGTCGACAGTCTTGCAAAAGGTGGCTCGAAGCTACCTCAAATGAGACTTACAGCACTTTGATTTTATTCTATAAGGATCTTTATCCAGAAAAATAATGGTTAAAAGTTGTGAATTACTAATTCAAGATAGGATAAAGTTATATCGTTTGAGAGATGAAAATCTCACGACAGTTAACGATGGCAAGCTGTCGCTCCGTTCCGTCTCCTGATGGTAATTACATGACTGACTGGCAGAGCTTCTCCATCGCATTGGAATCTTCATGAGACCACATCCGTCGTTGTGAATTATTTTAAAGATATATTGGAATGCTAGAGAGCTTTTGAGAAATCAATTATTTTATATGTTCCAGTTTTTATATCTGTATTTGCCTTGCCATTGGAAATTTAAAAATAAATAATTTAAATTTCCTTTTATAGGTAAATAAGTACAAGGAGCAAAGTATATATAGATTCTCCGTCCTAAAGCATATTTATTGTTAAAACAAAATGTTTAATGTAAATATCTCTTTTGATATCTTAAATTAAAAAACCCGTCTTGTTATAATCACAAATAACCTTACATTTTCATTATGAAAAACATTTTTAATCTATTTTAGACATTCAACATAAAGAATTACGTTTAAGCATTTCCCTAGAGATTTAGATTTATTAGTTTGAGAATTAGATTCAGAAAGCTCTTTGATTAAATTACATTAATCAAGAGAATTATTCCAATTATCTGTTCTAAGCACTGAGTCTCATCGAGGGTGTAGAGAGAAATTTTTCACACGGCAAGGTGGGCTCACACACACACACACACACAACCCCATTCGAATCAAAAGTAAATTCAAATGCCGTAGTTATATATATATATAATATATATATATATGTGTGTGTGTGTGTGTGCGTGTGTGTGCGTGTGTATTCATATATATATATACGTGGGTTTGTAGAAGAAACACCCGATCATAGAGGGAGCTGCCTCTGCTACTGAAGGGAGCCCGCTCTTGAAGGAGAGTCAACGATAGTCATCGAAACGAGGAAGACGCCTTTGTTGATGACTCTAAACGATTTAATAGGTCAATTGAACAGTCCCCAGCCTGACACATAGACAGCGCTGCTAGAATTAAATCCATATGTTTTTTAGTTAGCCCTAACTCTCAAAAGATGCGTGTATAAATTTGACAGCTGTCGGATCATTAGTTTGTGAATTATAGCATTTTGAGTGAAGCAACTTTTCTTTTTATGAAAAAAATGGATAAAAAAGAATTTCGCGTGTTGATCAAATATTGCTTTTTGAAGGGAAAAAATACAGTTGAAGCAAAAACTTGGCTTGATGCCGAGTTTCGGGACACTTCCCCAGGAAAATCAACCATCCAGGATTGGTATGCTAAGTTTAGACGTGGTGAAATGAGCACCGAAGACGGTGGACGCCCAAAAGAGGTTGTTACGGACGAAAACATTAAAAAAATCCACAAAACGATTTTGAATGACCGTAAATTGAAATTGAATGAAATAGCAGACACTCTAAAGATATCAACTGAACGAGTACATCATATCATTCATGAATATTTGGGTATGAGAAAGCTCTGTGCAAAGTGGGTGCCGCGCGAGCTCACTTTTGACCAAAAGCAGCGACGAGTTGATGATTCGGAGCAGTGTTTGAAGATGATCAAGCGTAATAAACCCGAGTTTTTGCGTCGATATGTGACAATGGATGAAACATGGCTCCATCATTTCACTCCGAAGTCCAATCGACAGTCATCCGAGTGGACTGCACACGATGAACCCGTTCCAAAGCGTGGGAAAACGCAACAGTCGGCTGGCAAGGTTATGGCGTCTGTATTTTGGGATGCGCATGTAATAATTTTCATTGACTACCTTGAAAAAGGAAGAACCATCCGCAGCGACTATTACATAGCGTTATTGGACCGTTTGAAGGACGAAATCTCCGAAAAACGGCCGCATTTGAAGAAAAAGAAAGTGCTGCTTCCCCAAGACAATGCACCGTGTCACTAGTCAGTGAATACGATGGCAAAAATCCATGAATTGGGCTTCGAATTGCTTCCTCATCCACCGTTTTCTCCAGATCTGCGACTATTTCCTGTTCTCAGATCTGAAAAGAATGCTCGCTGGGAAGAAATTTTCGTCGAATGAAGAGGTGATCGTCGAAACTGAGGCCTATTTTGAAGCAAAGTACAAATCGTACTACAAAAATGGTATCGAAAAGTTGGAGGGTCGCTATAATCAGTGTATCACCCTTGAAGGGAATTAAGTTAAATAAAAAAAAACTAATTTTGCCAAAAAAAATGTGTTTTTCTATGGTAGGCCGGGGACTTTTCAATTGACCTGTAATGATTTAAGACGCTGAAGAAGATTGTTTTAATGTTTTGAAATGTTATTGTGAAATGTCTCGTCAAGTAAGTAAAACTTTATGTTAATGTGAAACGTCAATATTAAATGTCTGTGTGCTAATTCAAAGTCTGATTTCTTATTTAGTAATATCGGCTATCCCATATATATATATCCTTATGAGGATATTACACTCCCCATATTCCCCACTGAAATTCCTTAATAATAAAACTAATAAAGAGCTTACTATTTTCTTCAATGTGATCATAAAAATAATTTGTTTTGGAATAAAGTACTTCTGAATATGAAATTCTATTTTTATGAAATTATATTTTCGTTTCATTTTATTTTAGTTCTTCAAAGTTTTTCGATTAATTCCATTGTCTACTTTTAAGCACTGTAAGGGTTTTCAAAATACTTGTTTTTGTTCTCAAAACTATTTTTTAATTTTGCTTGTTTTTCAATTTTCTCCTTTCTTTTTCTTACTTTTTTCTACCACTATTACTTATTCTATCAGCGCTTTCCTTTTCTTCGGGAAAAAACAAACACCCACCCAAAACTCTCAGTGAAGGATTCTTAAGATCAGAAAAAAATTCTGACCCTTCCCAGCGAAAAGAACTTCGTTGAAGGAAAAGTTTATAATTTTTTTCCATCCATAATTTCTACAATGCTTCTCCCTAATAAAAACTTATTTACGCAATGTTGAAGAAAAATATTTTATCTCTAAAGTAAATTCTTTGTACAGAATATTTTATGGAATACATTATTTTGAAACATACTGAGGAAAACGATTATTGAACACTTCGCAAAGTATTTTTGGAAGCATCGTCATTTTGCGAAAAAACAACTATTTCTTCAAACACTTTTCTTTGTAGAATGAATTTTATAATGCTGAGGTCTCCTAATATTAAGAAAAAGCAATTGACGTTTTCAGACAAAAAATGTATAGAGTCAATTTTATTTTTTATACTTAAGATAGTTTTACTTGTTTATCATACTAATACTGTATTCTTGGACATATATATATTCTTGGATATATATATATATATATATATATATATATATATATATATATCATAATTGTTACAATAACTTAGTAATGTCAAATCCTACGAAATAGGCCCTTTCAAAACATATATTTCTTTAAAAATATGAGATATGATGTACAAATGTATAAAATTATCATGTATTTTAACTAATATTAATAATTAAATTTCTTGATTACTGCAATAAAAATAAAATAAATATATAAGTTATAATCTTATGTAAATGCATATGAATTATAAAAATATAAATTAAATAATATATTGAAAAATCATACAAATAAGCTCATCAAAAAACCACAAATATGTTTTAAAAATTAATAACTATAAAAAAGACAACCAAAAATTGGGGTCGAAGTAATTTCAATTTCAGTTTCTGGCTCAGCACAGATATGAGTGATTAAACATGTTTTTTTGATCCAAACCAATCCATTCTTAAAATTACTTTATAGTAAAATTTGGTAAGAACTATAATTCCATTGAATAAGGACACTCAATCGTAAGAAGTTCCACGCCAGAATGCAAAAATGTGTTTTGAAATAAAATAATCTCTAAAAGATCAAAATTCTAATTCAGCTTAATTAGATTAAATTCATAAATTTACAGCAAAAAACCTGTGTTCATTACTTTATCTCCTTTTCTTTCACTCTTTGTTTGAAAGAAGTTGATTTTTTTTAATAAAACCAATCGTGATTTTAAATAAAATTTTAATGATTTTTCAGTTACTTATTGAAATTGTCTTCTTATGTACATATTTATTTATATTTATGGTATTTTATTTTACACACACATACACACACACACACACACTCACACACACACACTCACACACACACATATATATATATATATATATATATATATATATATATATATGCATATATGTATATCCTATATATATATATATGTTTGGCCCTCGATAGCTCCTTATTAGAAACTGATTTCATTAAAGTAATACACACTAAGTGGACTGTATAAAATTTCTCATACTTTATTTCAACCGCATACTCTGCGCGCTCAGTCGCGTCTCATCTTTTTTTTTTCCATTCCAAGGCGACAGCAGCGCCGTTTCACAAAAGCGGTCAGGGGGCACAACATACCGCCCGCCTTGACAAATTTGAAAAATTTTCAACATAATACAAAGTATACATTATTAATTCACAATAGATAAAATATTCAAACAATTAAATACAATAATAATGAATAGTAACACATATACATATACAATTCAAATTGACGATCAATCATAAAAAGGTAATTTAATAATCTTGTTTACTGGACGTTGATATATACCTTTGTTTGATTTCAATGTTACAACTCTTATTATATTATCCTCTCCTGCATGGACCTTCATTATTTTTGCTAGGTTCCAATTAAGAGTTTTAAAGTTATCCTCATTTTTTACCAGTACAATTTCATTTTCTTTAAATACTTTCTCACCTTTGTGCCATTTGACACGTGATTGTAAACGATTTAAATACTCTGATGACCATTTTCTCCAAAATATTTGAGTAAGGTTTTGTACCAATTGCCATCTATTTAACTTATTCATTGGTACCTCAGTTAAATCTGGATCTGGTAATGCTGTTAACGACGATCCAACTAAAAAATGGGCTGGGGTGAGAATAAAATCATCATTAGGATCACTAGAAATACTACTAAGAGGTCTAGAATTTAATATTGCCTCTACTTGGGTAACAAGGGTGCTCAATTCTTCATAAGTAAGAACGGCATTTCCTACATCTCTTTTTAGGTGCGATTTTAATGATTTAATGCCTGCTTCCCACAAACCTCCGAAATGAGGGGTAGCAGGTGGATTAAAATGCCAAATGATGCCTTCTGAGGCACTGAATGTTTCAATTTTCCCTGTATTTTACTTATTGAACAAATCTTTTAATATTTTCTTTAACTCATTATTTGCTCCAACGAAATTTCTACCATTATCACTATATATATCTCTGGGTTTTCCTCTACGGGAAATAAATCGTTTTAAAGCACCCATAGAAGCATCTGAGCTACAACTATTTACAATTTCAAGGTGAACTGCTTTAACAACAAAACATATAAATATACATACATAACATTTATACAATTTTTTAAATCGACCAGAAAACAACTTAATACTAAATGGTCCACAAAAATCAATACCGACTTTAGAAAATACTCTAGAAATGTTTACTCTGGCACTGGGCAAATCTGCCATCAATTGGTTTTTAGCCTTAGCACTTACCTTAAGGCATTTTAAACATTTATGCAATACTCTTTTAACTGTGGATCTACCATTTGTGATCCAGAATTGTGTGGCCTCAACACCTGTATGGAGATAAAACACATGATAATGATCAATAATCAAATCACAAATATTACAGTTATTAGGGATTAACATAGGATGTTTATGATTTAAAGGTAGTTCAGAATGTTGCAGTCTTCCGCCAACACGGAATACATTCTTCTCGTCAAGAAATGGAGACAAATTTAATAATTTACTGGAATTGGATAATTTTTCCCCTTTCATAATACACTGAATATCTTTTGAAAAATACACAAATTGCACACTTCTCACTAAACAAATTAAAGCAGCAGATAATTCTGGAAAAGTTAAGTTGCCAGTAGTTCTCTGTAAGGGATTTCTTGCATTTTCCTTAAATCGCATGCACCATGCAATTATTCTTTTTAGTTTCGTAAATGAAGAACACTTATTAATAATGGGAAGAATCTCACTGTTGTGCACTAAAAGACAAACTGGTTCTCCTTGATGATCCTTTAGCTCTCTTTGGTATAATTCACTATTATGAAGATCGTAGCTATCACCAGGGAAGTTCACAAGGTACTCTTGAAGAAAGGATGGACCGAACCACCACAAGTCACTTAATTGAATTCTCTCTGGATCAAGTCCTCTCGAAATGATGTCTGCGGGGTTTAAATCCAAAGGAACATGATGCCACTGGTTTATTTTGGTAAACTCTTGAATAATCACTACTCGATTCGCCACAAAAGTCTTAATTCCCTAAGTTCTTTTTTCATCCACGAAAGAACTATTGTAGAGTCAGACCAATAGAAGACTGATGTAATATCCATTTTTAATGCATTCTGTACTTTATGCATTAATTTTGTCAATAAAACAGCACTACATAACTCCAATCGAGGTATTGTTACCTGCTTAATTGGAGCTACACGCGACTTGCTCGCTACTAGCTTTACTTTAACTTCCACCGAATTGACCGTTCTGGCGTATATTGCAGCCCCATACGCCTTTTCGGACGAGTCACAGAAGCCATGGAGTTCAATCACTTTAGCGTTTTGAATCACAATGCATCTTTCAATATTCATATCGTTCAACATCATTAAAGATTTCACAAATTCTTTCCATTCACAAGCTTCTTTCGTAGGAAGCGCCTCACTCCAATCAATTTTCAGCAACCACAATTGTTGCATGAAATTTTGGCCTTCGTGATCACTGGACCAAGCAATCCAAGTGGATCAAAAAGTCTAGCGATGATAGATAAAACTGATCTTTTAGTAGGATGAGCATTTTGCTCCACTTCTACCTTAAAGGTAAAACAGTCCGTTCTAGACTTCCAGGAAATTCCTAAAGTTTTTATTTCATCCGTAGATGAGAATTCGTATTCCTTTTCCGTTATTGGTGTAAGCTCTGAATTATTCCCACACCATTTGTGTAATGACATTTGAGCGGTTTTTAAAATCTCAATGAGCTGATGTTTCAGAGTTTTTGCCGCCTCTAATGTATTTGCACCACTCAAAACATCGTCCATGTAAAAGTCCTCACACAGGACCGATGCAGCAATTGGAAAGTTTTTTCCTTCATCAAGCGAAATTTGTTTCAGAGTTCGCATCGCTAGGAAGGGAGCACTAACTGTTCCATATGTTACGGTATTAAGTTGGTATACTTTAACCGGTTCATTAATGCCCTCCTTCCACAAAATTCTTTGGAGGTTTCTTTGACTCTCATCTATATTAATCATGCGGTACATCTGACGAATATCTCCCGTAAATGCAAAGATGTGTTTACGGAATCTCACTAATAATGTAAACAAATCATCTTGGATAACTCCACCGTTATATTGAATGGAGTTTAAGGATTTTCCACTAGTAGTCAAGGTGGAAGCATTAAATACTGTTCTCAATTTTGTTGTACTTTTATGAGGCCAATAAGTGCCATGATGAGGCATATAATATGTCACACCGACCTCAGCACTATCTCTGACTTCAGTCATATGTCCTAATTCTTCATATTCCTTTAAAATATCGGAATACAAGTTTAAATACTCTTGGTCTCTAGACAAACGAGTCCATAACGATTCAAGTCGCCTTACAGCAATATCTTTTGAATTCCCTAAACATGAAGGATGTTCTTTAAATGGCATAGTCACAATATATTTTCCTGACTTATCTCTCCTATGCGTTCGCGCATAATGTTCCTCACATACAGAATTTTCTTTACTCTTAGGTAAATCGTTTTCTATTTCCTCAATCTCCCAAAACTTTCTCAAGTTTGAATTTAAGTCATCTGCCCCACATATTAAACCGCAATAATTAAAATCTAATTTATTTGATCTTGGAATACTACCTCCCATAATATACCCAAAAACCGAATCTTGTAATATCATATTCGCATTCTTTGCAATTAATTTACCAGGCTTTATTATATCATAAAAGTATTCAGCACCAATTAAAATATCTATTTTTCCCGGTATATTAAAATTAGAATCCGCAAGCTCAATAGATTCTGGAATTTGCACACACGTATCTAATTTTTGATGAGGAATTAAATCCGTTATTTTTGGTACTACTAACATGGAAATATTTCTTTCAAAACTTTTATTTTTATTCGCCACAGTTGCAGTAACTCTGCGATTAACTGCCAGCGAAGCATTATTAATGCAAGTAATAGATTGATTTATCCTTTCACTTTTTAGTTGTAACCTTTGTAAGCATTGCTGAGTCATAATGCAAATCTGCGAGCCTACATCGAGCATGCATCTCATTTCCTGCCACTGCGAACATCTGTCTTTTATCAAACATCTTACAGTAGACAAGATTACATTTTTATTTTCGATTAAATTTGTTCCAACGAAAGGTGTAATCCACTCATTGGGGGAGAGAGTAGAACTTTGCTCAGTATTTTTTTCCCCCGACGGCGAATTATTTACGACATCCGACGCATCCGCCTTCGTAGACAAAACACTTTTTGCTTCTTTTGGAAAATGAATTAATTTATTGTGAGCTTTGCCACAAAAACAATTTCTGTACGAGCATCTTTTAACACTGCAATTGGGCATTAAAAGTTTAAAAAATTAATTAATTAAATTTAATTACAAGTTTTTTATTTTTCACTACCTCTATTCGCTCATTAACCGACAGTGCTTTAAATCGCGGACAAGCATAAACCGGATGATTTTCATCTTTCAGACATATATCACAATTTTTATTTTTTACCTCATTGAAAAATACTTTAGATGCAGTTTTAAATTTATTATTATAAATTTTTTGGTCTTTTCTCGTCTCATTTAAGGGCTTCGCTTTTGATGCAAAATATAAATCACACTCTTTGCCTAACTCAAGAGGGGTAAACCATTTTTGATTTTGTCTTATGCTAATATGCGTGGCTATATCTCTATCTAAAGTTTGGAACAATTTATCCGATACTATTAGTTGTTTCAAGGTTTCGAAGTCCGCTACTTCTCTCAATTTTAAATAGTATTCGAAACTAGTTGTTAAACGCGAAGCGAATTGCACGTGAGTTTCGTTTACTCTAGAAGCGTTTCGAAAATTCTCTAATACTGCTTGCGCGGTTGGCTCAAATTCTCTCAAAACGATAGATTTTACTTCGTCGTAATTGTTTAAATCTTTTTTTCTCTATATAAGTTAAAATATTAGCGGCTCTATCCTCTAACAAATTGAACAAAATCTCAGCTTTAAATTTCTCAGGTACCTTTTTAGTACTATATGCTCTCTCTAACGAAGTAAAAAAGAAACCCCAAACTTGAGACTTACTTGGCGGTTTAATAGTCAACGTCCTCACACTTTTTATTAAGCTATCCAGTGATTCTTCTGGTTCGCTTTTACACCCCTGATCAAAAGAAGTATTATTTCCATCAGCCTTCACTTGCGCTAATTGTAATTCCAATTTAATTCTTTCAATTTTTAAACGCTCTATTTCTATTTCACCATCCTGATCGGATTTTTTATTTCTATTTTCTAAGACATCCTCTTCAGCACTTTTCACAGCTTCGTTGTCATTTTTGAACACATCACTATCCTCAATTAAACGCCTTAATTCACTCTTTTTCATACCCTCGTTAACAACTAAACCGATTTCCTCGGCCACGGTTCTTAATTCAACTTTCTTTAACTTTGCTATACCCGACATTTTAAGTTATAACAAAATTACTCTAATTCAAGCACAATATTATCGCTAGCAATTTCTTTTTTTAAAACTCATCAAAAACAAAATTAACTTCAACTCGGGAATTTAATTAGTTTTTTACTCAGAAGAAACTTAAAATTGCTCCTACCTCATTGCCGGGACTGTTGTCACGAGACCAGGAAGTATTACTTTATAAATCCTCTATGTTTGGAGCACTCAAATAGACGCAAATTTCACACACAATTAACACGCAAACTCATCCTTCGATAATGTTAATTACAATAGTCACACGATTTCCGGCTGACTCCGGCTCCTAGGACCATGTTTGGCCCTCGATAGCTCCTTATTAGAAACTGATTTCATTAAAGTAATACACACTAAGTGGACTGTATAAAATTTCTCACACTTTATTTCAACCGCATACTCTGCGCGCTCAGTCGCGTCTCATCTTTTTTTTCCATTCCAAGGCGACAGCAGCGCCGTTTCACAAAAGCGGTCAGGGGGCACAACAATATATGTCCTATATGTATATCATATATATATATACATCCTATATATATATATATATATCCTAT
>BMAW01057212.1:61851-117394 GCA_019974015.1 Nephila pilipes | reverse complement strand
ATAGGATATATATATATATACTTATGTCCTATATGTAGTATATATAAATCCTATAAATATATATATATATCCCGAATTATATACTAAAAGAATAATAGCTAATATTGACCTATCCTAATTGTACCTTAACTTGTTTTAACAACCTATTAATCAGCCTATATTCCCAAATTCAAAATTCTTACAAACATTAATAATTAATATTGTTATTTAACTCACAATAACATTTATGTTACTAGTAAAATTACTTTTTTATTCAAAAATCTCTCATGATTGACTACAGCAAATTAGGACATCATACTTAACACCATCGATGCCACTTCTCCTCTGCTGATTTCAATTTCAGAATACAAACAAAAATTATTCGCGACAGTAACGCCATCTATGAGCGTGAATATATAACATACTCCCCACCTTGAAACCCCAGGGTTTCAAGAAATTACAGAAGTTCACTAACAAACAGTATTACAACCTTTACACAAGTTAGTAAAAACACAAGATACACAATAATCGATACATATATGTAAGAAACAATAATACAAAACTCATATTTACAAAATTAAAGATTACACATTAATTATGCTCCATAGGCAATACACAAATTTTTGAAATGGCTCTTTTACAAGTACTAGACTGCGTTTTAATTTTAACAACACGAATTTTTTTTATCATCCCCAAAATAAATTTTAATTATCCTGCCCATAGCCCATTTATAACAAGGCAAATTATCTTCTATTAATAAAACTAAATCTCCTAATTTTACACTATTTTTCTCGAACATCCATTTGGATCTCTGTTGTAATTGACTGAGATAGTGACGATGCCAAAATTTCCACATACATTGCACAAGTCTAGTAATTTTTTGAGATGACTCTCCTTAAAGTTTGTTAAATTAGGCTCAGTTAAAGATGTTAAGGACCTGTTTACCAAGAAGTGTGCAGGAGTAAGAACTTCAAAATCGTCCTCGTTAGCTGACAAAGGACAAAGAGGACGAGAATTTAAAATTCCCTCTATTTGAACAATTACCGTTAAGAACTCTTCGTAAGTTAAGTTTATTCCCTTAACAACTCTTTTTAGATGATATTTAAACGACTTTATAGCTGCTTCCCAAAGGCCACCAAAGTGTGGGGATCTTGGTGGAATAAACCTCCACTCAATACCTTCTGCAGCTAAATAGCCTGCCAGCTTTTCATCTGGTTTTTTAACCATTTCATGAAGCCTTTTAATTTCTTTATTAGCTCCTACAAAATTCCGTCCATTATCTGAAAACAACCTTGCACACTTACCTCTTCGAGCCATGAATCTCTTTAGAGCTGCAATAAATGAATTTGAAGACAAATCAGAAACTATCTCAATGTGCACAGCCTTAAAACAAAAGCACACAAAAATACAAATATAAACTTTCTGTAAAGCACCTTTACGCTGAGCTTTACTCTTAATATAAAACGGCCCACAGAAATCGGCTCCAGCACAATTAAAAGCAAAATCTGGAGAAACTCTTTCCTTGGGCAAATTGCCCATGATTTGAGTCGACACAGTTGGTTGGACTTTGAAACAAATGATACATTGATGAACAATTTTTCTACAACTATTACGTCCATTTAGAGGCCAGAATTTTTCTCTAACAAGATAGAGTAACGAAGAAGCACCAATATGTAAATATTTTTTATGAAAATGTTCTATTATAATTAGAGTTAACTTGTGACCCTTTGGCAAAATTATTTGATGCTTTTTATTAAAACTCAAATTACTATTACCTAACCGTCCTCCGACTCTTAACAATCCCTCAGAATCCAAGAAAGGATTCAAAGTTTTTAATTTACTACCTGGAGGCACACAGTTTAGGTTTTGGAGACTATTAATATCCTTAGTAAAGGTCTGTGTTTGGACACCCTTAATTAAGAATGCCTCTGCTGCATTCAACTCCTTTGCATTCAGTGGGCCTGTTGTCTTCACTGCGCCCTTTAAGTTCTTGACAAACCTGAAAACATAACTTAAAACACGAATGATGTTAATGTAATTGTTACTTATTTCAAAAAGACACTCTAAAAAACTAGGAGTAGTACAAAGAGAAAGGTGAATCATAGAATCCTTATTTAGTTCTGAGTTCTTTTCAGTTCCTTTAACCTCTTGAAGATATTCATCATCTGAAACATCAGGATTGTCCTTGAAGTGTGGCCAGCTACTAGATGACAAGAAAGAAGGTCCATTCCACCAAATGTCTAATTGTTGGATCTTTGAAGGAAAAATACCTCGTGAGATGAAGTCTGCGGGATTCTCAGCAGTTTTAACATAATGCCAATGAAAATCCTTTGTATTCTCTTGAATTTTGGTGACACGATTAGCTACAAATACCTTCAGAGAGCTGGGTGGAGTTTTAATCCAAGCCAGCACCACGGTAGAGTCTGAGTACAATGTATTTCATGAAATTCAAGTTGTAATGATGATATAACCTTTACGATAAGTTTTGAAAGTAATTCAGCAGCACAAAGTTCTAAACGTGGAATACTTATTTCCTTGATGGGAGCCACTCGAGATTTGCTGCACAAGAGTGACACTTTAATGTCACCATAACTTGATACAGATCTAATGTAGACGGCACAACCATATGCATCTTTCGAAGCATCTCCGAAGCCTATAAGGTCAACTTTCAGTGCCTTAGAAGTTAAAACATGTCGTTCTACAGTTACATTTTTTAATTGACTCAATTCAGAACTGAATTTTTCCCACTCTCTACTTAAGTGTAAAGGAACTTCATCGTCCCAATCAATTTTTAAAATCCATAATTTCTGCAAGAAAATCTTGGCTGTAATTATCAAAGGTCCTAAGAGACCTAATGGGTCAAACAATCTGGAAATATCAGATAGCATTGTTCGCTCTGTTGCTGGACTCACAATTTTTTGAACACTAAAACAAAATGTGTCCTTTTTAGGATCAAATTGTAATCCTAAGGTTTTTAATGTTGTTGAGTTGGGATTATCAAAATTGTATTCTCGGTCCGACGTTGGAACATTGTGTAACAGACTAGGATTATTTGAACTCCACTTATGAAGCTCCATGCCCGCTGATTTTAACAACAGTATTAACTGGTCTTGTAGTTCAATGGCAGAAGATAAATCCTCGGTACCACTTAGAATATCGTCGACGTAAAAGTCTTTACCAGCAGCGGCAGCTAAAGGATACCTGTTTTGTTCATCCCAACATAATTGTTGAAGTACTCTAGTTGCCAAGTAAGGAGCGCACTTGGTTCCGTAGGTAACAGTGAGCAACTTAAATACGCGTAATTTCTCTTCCTTTAAACTTTTCCAAAAAATACATTGTAAATCACACTGATCTGGATGTATCCATATTTGACGATACATCTTTTTTATATCGGCAGTGAAAACTACAGAATGTTTTCGAAACCGCAACAAAATAGCGAACAAATCATCTTGGACAACCGATCCCGAATATAAGTTATCATTAAGTGATTGTCCAGATGACGTTGCCTCTGATGTGTTAAAAACCACGCGTAATTTGGTGGTACTACTCTCTGGCCTAAAAACACCATGATGAGGCATGAAATATTTTGGAGTTTCAGAAGTTGCCTGCATATGCCCCAAATTCTCATACTCTGTTAAAAATTCCCGGTAGAGTTGCAGATACTCAGGATCTCCCTCCAAACGTTTCCAAAGAGAATTAAATCTTTTAATTGCTATGTGTTTTGACTCGCCTAAACATGGGGGCTCTATCTTAAACGGCATTTTAACTACATAGGTTCCATTGTCCTTTCTGAAATGTGTCTTCATAAAGTGATCCTCACAAATTAAACTCTCCTCATCTGGTAATTTATCCCCTTCAACTTCCTCAATTTCCCAAAATTTCCTTAAATTTGCATCCAAATCCTCTATTATTAATCTAATAGTAGTTTTGTTCTCGATTGGAACACTTCCGGTAGCAACATACCCAAACACTGTATTTTGAAAAGCAATTTCTGAATCCGGAAACCTAATTTGACCCGTTCTCAAAAGTTCGTAAAATATTTGGGCACCTAATAAAATATCCACCTCTCCAGGTTTATTGAAACTCACATCTGCTAATTTGAAATTACCTAATTCTAGCGTATTAATGTCAAATTGCCTGGAGGGTAAATGATCTGTTATTTCCGGTACTACTAATAACTCAATTTCTTTTTCAAAACTTCCACTACCATTCGAAATTTTTGTTTTTACAATCCTATTAACAACAGAAGAAGACTGATTTAATCCGGAGACCACTATGCTTCGTTTTTGTTTTTTCAAATTCAATTTATCGGCTAAACGTTTCGAAACGAAATGACTCATACTACCCACATCTAGTAACGCACGTGCGCTCGTAAATATTCCTAAACTATTTTGAATCATGACCTTCGCAGTACTTAATAAAACCATCTTTTTTGCTTTTACATTTGTTGCAGTGAATGAATGTGTAGTGCTCGCAAGTGGCACATTCGATGGAGAATTAATACTGGGATCGGGATTTTCTATTCGCGGAACAAATACATTTGACCTTGGATTTAATGCTAAGCTTTCATTTTCCGAACGAGCTTCGGTTGCATTTTCTTTTATATGCAAAAGTGTGTTGTGCCGTTTTTTACAAACATAACAGTTAGATTTTGAATAACAATTAGCAACTTTGTGATGATTTAAGCAATTAAAACATAACTGCTTATTTTTAACAACCTCAATTCTCTCTTTAACAAGCATATTTTTGAATACAGGGCATACATTCAGAGAATGATTTTCATTAGATTTACAGACTACACATTTTGGAGTTTTAACCTCCGATACAAATACCTTTTGTGGACTGTATTCTTTACGATATTTTTGCGACTGAATTACGACTTGCGGCTTTGAGAACACATTACTATCGTTTTTGAATTTTGACGATGCATATATATCGCAATGCCTAGCCAAATCTGGTGGCACATACCAAGACTCTCCTTGTTTCACGCTAATATGAATTTGTAATTCACGATCTAATGAATCAAATATTTTTTCGGAAACCATAAGTTCACAAACTCCCTTGAAATCATTTACCTTTCTTAATTGACAATAGTAATCAAATGCTGCACTAAGTCGCGAGGCAAATTGGATATAACTTTCGTTTGGGCGTTTTTTCGCTTTACGGAAATTATTTAAAACTTCTTGTGGTGTGGATTGAAATTCTTTTAATACTAATTCTTTTAATTTGTCATACATACACAATTCATCCTCACTTAAATATATCATTAAATTGGTAGCCCTTTCCCCCAAGATATTTAATAGAATTTCTGACTTAAATTGTTCTGGGACATTTTTGGTTTTGAAAGCTCTTTCAAGCGATTGGAAAAATAAATTATACGATTCTGCACGTGTCGGAACTGGTATTGTTAAGGTTTTGACACTTTTTATCAAACATTCTAAACTGGAATTTAAATCGGAATCGCTACTTGTCACATTAACATTTTGGGTTACTTTTTGTAAATTCGCGAGCTCAAGTTGTCTTTCTAATTGCGCGAGTTTCAATCTTTCTAATTCTAGTTTTCGTGCTTCATTTTTCTCGTAATCTTTTTTCTTTTCAATTATTGATTCAACTACAGTTTTTACGACTTCAAGATTATTTTTATAAATATCGCTCCTTTCAATTAAATCTTTAATAGTAAGTACTTTGGCACTTACTGGAACACTGATTTCTAGTTCTTCGGCAACTTCGATTAATTCACTCTTTTTAAGTTTTGAAAGCATTTTGATTGAAAGGAGAACTCTAAATATATGCAACTCATACAATGAAACTAATACACCATTTTGGAAAACATACTAAAATAAACAAAAAGTGTACTCACAGTTACCCAAAACGGAACGGACCCAATTGTAATCCATTAGTGATGAAACGGAAACTATAATCCAGTAAAGTTGAAACTATTTTCCATTAAACAATGTTCAATACGAAACTTTCCAATGAACGAACAATCCATATTTTTGCTGTTCTGCTGGTCGACGGACCACTTATGTTATTTAACTCACAATAACATTTATGTTACTAGTAAAATTACTTTTTTATTCAAAAGTCTCTCATGATTGACTACAGCAAATTAGGACATCATACTTAACACCATCGATGCCACTTCTCCTCTGCTGATTTCAATTTCAGAATACAAACAAAAATTATTCGCGACAGTAACGCCATCTATGAGCGTGAATATATAACAAATATACTTAAAATCATTGTCTTATACCCCATAATATACATTTTTCACATCAAATCCTAATTTTCTAAAATTACATCTATTGGCTTATTTTTGTCAAAAACCTGAAAAATGATTATATTCTGTTATTATTATACAATGTATTAAAATTATTAATAATATCTTTAATAAATTTTCAAAAATTAAAAGATTGTTTCATATTTAAATTTAAGAGGAAAACAATATAAATTAATAAATTTTAATGTAACTGGTATCCCCATCTAATCACTGAAAGATGAAATATTTGATTGAAAGAATATTTATTCAAAAGAAGATTATCTCTGAATCTAATTTTTCCTTAAAATTTAAACATCCTTAGGATATAAGTGAAACATATTAAACAAAAATTAACGTATTTATAATGCTTTAACTTTGCCTTAAGATTTTATTAGAAAGTTATATTTTTTGCTGCTATTATCAAATTGTTTAGAGTTGAAGTTTTTGTGTGAACCTATTGTTATTATTACATAGAATATAATTTGTAATATCTATCGATAGATGGATATGTTTAAATTAATAATCTAGAATGGAACTTTATTGACGTGAATGCTTATAAACCTTCTTTACCTATAATTTCCAGTTTTTTTCCCCTCGTATGTCTAAATATTTAGATTCCTTTTTATTAATATTTAATTGGAAAATTTAAATTTGTAGAATATATAGATTGATTCCGATCGTCTTTAGAATTTTTTTTTATAATTAAAGGTTATTAGGTCAGCAATGTATCTATAAATAACAAAATTATTTATATATATATATATATATATATATATATATATATATATATATATATATATATATCTCTCTCTCTCACTCTCTCTCTATATATATATATATGTATATATATAGTAAACAGTTATCTGGTCTCTCTTGCGTTATTTCTTTAAATATTTTTTTCTGTTACATTAATTGCAATTTTTGAAGGACAAGATTAAGTAAAGAATAATATATGTGTACATTAAACAAATGTGTATTCAGACAAATGATCATTTTATTTGAGGAGATATTTTACAAAGATGTTTAAAATAATTACTTACGCAAAAGCATTTCTACGTAATTTGCATAGTTAAGTTTCCTTGATGATAATTAGCTGAATTCTAAAATTCCAATGAAAATCGATTATATGAATATTAATTTATTTTTGCTAGAGAAAACTATTAACATTTTTTATCTACTTTAATATTTTGATGGAAGAATATTTTCGACCAATAAAAATGATATTGGGAACACTTAAACATCTTTTGTTCATACAAAAAAGAACATACTGTTCGTTACTGCTTTACATTATAAACTAAAATCCTTTTGACGTACAAAATTGTTGTTTTGCTTTAGAATGTTCTAAGAACTTATTCATATAAATTCCTATTTCGCAGAAAATAAACTTTCTACTGCGTCAAGTGAGGTATATTTCTGTTTTCTTGTACTTCCTATTCCAAACATGATGGAAGAAACTACTAGCAGATATATAAAGCTATATTCCTAGAGAGAAAAAAAGTGTAATAGTTTTCAACATCATTAACATTTTTTACACTAAACCTCTAAATACCATTTTTAGCTTTCGACAAAATTTAGAGGAAGTATTTTTGCATTTGTTTATGCATTTGGCCCAATTTTTCGAATTCTTACAGTTTCGAAATGACGGTTGCCATTTTTAGAATAAATCGTTATTTTTAGTTAGAGAAAACACTCTTGACGGAAGCAACTAAGAAACGTAAATGGTTAACATTACTTCAGGGTTAAGAAAATTTAATAGTTTAGTTGCAAAGCGATAGATTTATTGTTGGTTGGATGTAGGTTTCCTCTTTTAAAGAATTTAATTAATAAACTACATGTTCATTGCTTCTAAGCACTTCCGTTAGAAAGTTTGATAAATACAAAAAGTAACGGAGTTCTTCGAAAGCGACATGGCATTAAACTGCTTTCGAATATTTGAAGTTCGTTGTTTGCTGGAAATCTGTTATGAAATATGTCTTTACTAGGATTAGAAACCTCTGAAATGGATTTTTGAATTAGATTTACGATGAAACTCTTAATAGGAAAGTTTTCAATAATATTCTTATACCTTCTTTCTAGGATTGTTTAATAGTTTTGATAATGATTGTCGCCATTAAATAACTTAATGGGGAAACTGCACGTTCATTCACTAGATATAAAGGTATTTGTAGAAGAATAAGAAGTGTTTTATCCCCAACTTTGATTACCAGTAAAATTAAATTAAATGTACTCATCAATTGAATAATATTTTTATTGGAAGTGTTTATATCTTATTCTGTAAGGTGGCATAATATAATCGTGTTTTCACCTTAATTAAAAAATTGTTTGTGTTAAATTGCAAATATCGATGCATTATGCATTTGTGTCAACTCGAAAAATTATGATGAAATCTATTGCGTTGTGGAGTAGAGTTTCCTTTGAAAGGAGTTAAATTAGCAGAACAAGAAGAATGTACATTACATAACATTTTATACACATTCAAATGATTTATGGAACTGAATTTATCAAATAAATTTTGTTTAGACCTGTTTTGTGTACAATATCTATTGTTTGTATTTTTGTGTGTATTCAATGTCTTTATTTCATTATTACTTTTGTGGTATCTTTGGTTTATATGTATGTATTTGGTATATATGTATGTGGTGCTGTTCCCACGCCATCAACCCAGAATTTATCTGTTGTGTATTGGCAACATCCTTATTTTTGGAAGGAAGAACTGGGTTTGGCGGGAAAGGCCATTAGTGTACGAGCTCGCCGCACAAGTATAGTTGCTGGCAGTCGTTAAAATAAATTTATAGTTTGTTAAAAAGTTTCTCATCTTTTTACACACGACTAAATTTTAAAAAACATTTTGATGTATATTATATTTCTATTGATTTTCTCTGATGTAAAAATTATGTTATTAACAAATGTTTTCATTTTCATATCTTTAAGTGTTTGTCTGCTTTCATATTTTTCTTCATTATAACAACAACTATTCATATTTTTGCAACAAAAAAGAAAAAAAATTGTTTCGTTATTATCGGCGTGTAAAATATTTTAATTTTTGCAGTCTAGCACAGAACAAACGCAGCACTCATAATAATTTGTTCATTATTGAATCTGATATTAACACGTAAAATTAGAATGTATCAAAATTTATTAACGAAAAATATAATTATTACTTCTGTTAGTTAAAGGCATAATTATTATCAAGGAATAGGATGTATTTTCTCTTACATCAACACTGAACTTTTGAGACTTCCTTTTTCTCGGTGTCTGATATTTGACAGTGAAATATATGTAATCTAGTTAGAGCTTTTGTTTTTTACAGCACAAATGCTTTTATAAAACGGTTTCTTCAAATCACTATATTTAATATTCTTAGATGATAATTTAATTTTAAAAAAGTACCTTTTGTTTTCAAAATTCATAAAATAAACAGTTACTATTTTAGTTAAAAATATTTTTAGCAATGTTTTCTGTAATATATTTTAAATTCTATCACTATTTTGATACATAAATACTGATATAATAATTTTATTATTATTATTATTATTATTAAGCCGTTTTGCTAAATATTACACCATACTACAACGTCATATTTATTAATCACATTATAACAGTTGATTAATGTCAGACAGCCAAATTTTGATGATGAAAAAATCTGCAATGGAGCGAGAGACTTGCAGTAAATGCAATAATTCAAAGCAATACATTTAAAATATATTTAAAAGAAACCTGTAACTGTCATACTAATCGACCATTGTCTCAAAAAAGCAGTGAAAGAAGATAATTTAATCTTATGAATCATTTTTGCATTATTATACATATTTAATTTAATCAATATTTTCGTATTTATGTATTAAATTCAATAATCATTTCTCTTCCTTCATATTAACTTTCATAATTATTTTCTTCTATTGCTTTAAGATTAATGGTGATTACAGTTAAAAGTTATATAGTAATTATTGTTAGAGAAATTTATATTTATAAGAAGAAACTGCTATACATAGAATGAAATTCAACTTTATTTTTTCCTTCACGCAACCTATTAAAAGATTTTCATTGGTTTCCCTTTTTCAAATTATTTCATTAAAATCAATGAAATTCCTCAATGCATTTCTGTAACTCCATGCCCATATAGATGCTACATTGTTTTATGATTACCTACAGACAAAAGTAGTAGAAAGTGTTATGATTTAAATAATTTTTCCTTTTTCTTTTTTTATAGACTACACGATATTTCTTTTTTTTTTTTTTTTTTTGTATATTTCATAAAATTACTTTCACAATTAACAAATTGACTTTGGATCTAACATTCCAATTACTTTTTTTATTTATGATTCAAATAGAGTATCTACTTATTGAATTTTTCTTAAGAAATCATTAAAAAGTAAAAATTCCTGGACTGTAGCCAAAAGGTTTCTGAGAAAAAAAACCATTTTGCTAATTTTAATTTCAGAAGACGTATAAAAATTAATTTCTATAATTATTTTACTTTGTAATCGAAATTAAATTTCCACGTCCTTTCAGAATTTGTTAAGGACAGGAATGACTCTTAATATTTTTCCCCTAATGTCTTATGACTTATGGGCGTATTTTCAATTTATAGCTGAAACTTAAGATAACGAAACTTGAATGGAGTCTTAAGCATTGTGTAATTATTTCTTAAGTCTTACAAGCATTATTAGAATATAATTTTTACAAAAGATAAAACAAGCGAGAGAAAATAACTTGTTTCGGAACTGTCTCTTCTTTCCCTTTTTAAATATTTATTCAGTTTTATTAGATGAATATTTATTTTCTGAAAGGTTTGGTTTGTTTTCATCGATGTCACTCTAGAAGCATCACAATTCCTGTTGACGACTGACTCGTAATTTTAACCTCTGCCGAGTGACACCTGAGCTGGCACCCCTCTTCTAACTTCCACATCCCGCCTATAGGAGGGCTTTGGGCCCCATAGTTTTTAAATGCATCAGTCCCGGCTTCACGGTGGGTATTCAGTGGCATTAAGGCTAGAATCTACATCTCGTTGAAAAACGCCGGTAGCGTGTCCGCAACCTAGATTACCATTATTTTCAGAAAGAAAGATTAAAAATAACTCTAAAATAACATTATTTATTTTTGGTGCAACATTTTGAGAATAATTCAATTAATTTATTTTTGAAAAAGAAAAATTAAAACTGCAATGCATACTATTTTGTTTTTTTTTTTTTTTTTTTTTTTTTTTTTTTAATTTTCTATTATTTTCATTTTTAACAGTGATGTTTTGTAGGTTATGTTTTCTTGGCAAAAATGCAATATTTACACGAAAAAAAATTCTAATATTTAATAAATGCATGTGGAATGTTTAAATTTTACGTTAGTCTCTAATAGGATTGCTTCCCCTAATACCATAGCCGAGGAGAACCCATGAAAGAATCTGCTACCACAGATGACCCTTTTGTCTGCGGACACTAAGTGCAGGTGTCAAAACCCAACGGAAGCAGTGAGATGGCTTTCTACACTCCATCAGCCACCAAAATAGAAGAAAATATCTAAGCTGATGTACTGGCAGATAGTCGCCGTTATCGTCGAAGAAAGGACGGAAGGAAGCGAGGGGTTTGAGACGGTATAAATTCTGGCATAATAGTTTGAGGAAATAGGTTAATATCTCCTATTGTAACTTACTCTGTGGAAAATTAATAGTCTCTAATTAAACTTAACGAATTTAAAAACATGTCTTTGTTTTCAGCAGTGTACTGTCCCAACATATATAACTTTTTAAAAATTCGAAATGGCTTTTCAGATTTTGTGAAATTTCACCTTAGCTTCAAGTCTTAATGTGAAATATTCACGATTTCATATTATTTGAAACTAAGATATCACAATCTGATAGCTTATTATTAAAAAGGCTAATTTAAAAATTTAATTATTTTAATATAAATGACATTTTGGTAACATAGTAGAGGATTGTGCTCCTTAATTCAGCCAAGAATGGAAATAATGTTGTTCTTAATTATTAGCTGTCAATTAATGTCATTTAGTTGTTATTCAGAAATACGACACAAATCGGTCAAAAAATCAATTTTTCAATTTTTTTAAGAGAAACTACAACTATTTCTGCATTTAATGTAGTTTAAACTTTTGTTCTAACTTTATTAGATGTATTTTAAATATTTTTTAAAAAGTTGTTTACATCTGTCACGACCCAATACAGCTGATTGTCTCTCCCCCTTTGAAACCGAATCATGATACGTATGCTGCTTTCCAGCCTTATCAAATATTTTTAAAATCATGAAAACAATTTATTTCAATCAGCAACTTGTGGAGAGAATTGAAATGAATAGTGATAGCAGTTTGTTTACATATCGTATGCAACGTGCTATTTTGGCCTCGTCAAATATAGACATATTTTTCTGTGGAAGTGCTATATTTTAAATTATAATTTTCATTATACCTTTGTTTATTATACGAACATTTAAAAAAAGGAAATTTGGACGAGGAAATTGTTCTTTAAATAAAACTTCTCCTGTAGGAAACGAAACTTCCAATATGAAGAAATCAGCATCGAAATCAAAGTTAGGTAAGTATGCTGGTAAGTATGAAACTTTTTTGAAATCTTCTGATATATTTAATGAAATAATTGACATTTGTCTGTTTTCTAATTCTTTAAATTTACATGTGTTATACATAAAATGCAAAAACCAAGATATCCATATTAATTTTGGTCGTCAAATCCAAGGTTTGGCTGCAGAACTATTAATATGCCCTGGCAGTTGTGGTTTCAAACAGCCAGTCCTTTATACTAGAGTCACTCAGACTTTAATTATGAAAGAGACACTAATGTGTATAAAGTTAATACGAGACTTTCATATGCTATGAGATCAATTGTCAAAGGGTATGCTGCTGCGAAAGTGTTTTGCAGAGTGATGAATTTACCTAAGAAGTTTTATGACTTAACCCACGCATTAAATGATGCAACAGAGGAAGTCGCAAAAGCTTCTATGACATTAGCTGCTGAAGAAATATCTAAAAATGACGGAAGTCCAAATGTACCCGTGGCTATTAATGGAACCTGGCAAAAAAGGGGGCATGTTTCGTTAAATAGTGTCGTGACAGCAGTTAGTGTTAAAAGTGGAAAGGTTATTGATGCCGAAGAATTTTCTAGATGTTGTGTAATTTGAGAAATGGAAATGCACACAGAGAGAAGTGTTCCGCAAATTACTTTGGAAATAGTAGAGGAATGGAGGTTGAAGGTTCACTTCGAATCTTCATTCGCTCAGAGTTATTGCTCAAGCTGCGATATACTCATTACCTGGGAGATGCAGACTCTTAGACTTACAAAGTACTTGTACATTCCAAGCCTTACAAAAATGTTAATAGTGAAAGGATGGAATGCGTTGGTCACATTGAGAAAAGCATGGGTACACGAATGCGAGCGCTGAAACTTAAGTTGAAAGTCACGCAGCTTATAGACAGGAAGTCTGTAGGTGTCCGTAGTAGATTGACAGACGTAGAAATAGACAAAATGCAAAGATACTACGGTTTGGCCATTAGAAACAAATCAAAAAACTTATCATCTATGAAAAAAGCTGTATGGGCAATTTTTTTCATATGCTTTCAACAGATTCTGATCCACAAACGGTCTTTGCCCCACAGGTGACGACTCATGGCGTGGATATAATCGAACCATAATTAAAGGAGAACAATATAAACACAAACATAATTTATCTGTTGCTGTTATGAATTGTATTAAAAAATATTTAAGAATCTGACAAGTCCTGAACTACTCTAGATGCCTACATGGTAAAACTCAAAATTGTAATGAAAGTTTGAATAGCCTCATCTAGTCCATAATCCCTAAAAATGTATATGTACAATGTATAAAGCAATATCTTTATTCGTTCAAGGATTTATTACAAAATTAAAAGTTTTAAATTTATTAAATGTTTAACCTGGATTTCATACATATCGAGCATTACGAGAAGTAGATCGAGTTCGCATAAGGTAAGCAGAAAAGGCAATTTTACAAAGGAAAAAAAACCTAGAATTAAAAAAAAGACTATTAAAATGTATATAAGAAGATGATCTAGCAGATAACCCAAGTAATCCTAGCTATGGTGCAGGTGTTAATTAGTAAATGGTAAGTTTTTACTTTAAATTGCATTTTCTTAAAAGTGTAAATTTCAACACAAATTGAACATTTTCAAAACAAAGCCTACTTACCATATATATTAAAAACGTAGTGCGTGAATTACTGATACATAAAAGAATAATTTAATGAGAGATTTTGTCAAAACATTTATTCAAAAAACTTTTAGAGATTGAAAAGTACACAAATTTTCTTTGCTTTTTAGCTTTTCTCATGTTACTCCACATAATAATTTTTTCAAGAAATACTAATCGGAATTTAAAAAAGCTCTTATTAAAATAATAATAACTATTCAATAAATGAATACAAAAAAGTGGTAACTCTACAATCAGTGAATTTCTTAAAAATGTTCCTTAAACTTGGTCATTTTTAACATTACGGGGATAGGAAAAATACTGCGAGAAATGACCCCTTTAATGTCTTCGAATTATTAAAATCCTTCATCCTTCGTATTGGGCATATTTAATAATTATTAAAATAAGTTATCCTAAATATGAACACGTAATAAATTTATATTCGACTAAATTCGTGATAATTATTTTAGTTTCACTTTCTGATTTGAATAGCATCAATGCATTATTTCTTTGAATTTAATTCACTTAATAATCATTTCTTATATTTAATAGTAAAATTTATGTTACACTTCTTATAATCATATTTCTAGAATCCTCCTTTAATTCCAAAGCGTATTATTCGTATTTTTTCATGCGATTTAATAATTTTAATACAATCAAAGTGTGAGTTTTTATTTCTTCGTTAACATTTCAATTGCTTTAGCTTTCTGTAAGCTCATTCGTCAGATCTAGGGATAAAAATTTATTTCATATTTATTTTCTGTCAGTATTAGAAATGATATTATAATAACAATGAGCTACATAGTTGCGATGTCATAACAAACAATCATTACTTTATTCCCTTGAGTATTCACATGACAGAAACACCTGCCTATGTTTTTGCTTCTCTGGCAAACATGTTTTTAACAACTGGTAAGAAAATAAAGGAAATTCTTACGTAATTTAACAAATACTTTCATTGTAGCGCGAGTGTCTTTCACTCACTTGCAGGTTTCACTAGTGTGATGGAAAGTATTTTTTCATTCATTAATAAAAACGTGGCTCCTTAAATTAGCTTCATGCTTAAATATGTTAATATGTTCAGCTAAACTAATTGAAACTCTGCTGAATCAAAAATTAAATTTAAATATGTTCAGTAATTGAAAACAAAGAAACTGATAATTACAAATAAAGTAATGCATAGATTATTTATATATTTACAGAAAAAGAAAAGTTTATTAGTTATTGTTGATATATCTCTCTCACTATCATTTCACAGGTTTTCTACTATTTTATATGTTTCTACTGATATGAAACAGAAACAAAATTACAACATTTTCGCTGTGAAACATATTAATTCATTACACATATATTTAAGAATCTTAGTGAAAATAACTTAGGAATATAAAAGTCTTGATTAATTATACAGTTTATTCATTTATTTAGAAAAGCCAAAATTGGGATTGAAATTGCAGTTTACTTACTACGCCATATACGTTATTCTGATATTTATGTATAATTAACAGAATGATATATTATTAGGGTTAATGTTTGGTATGCTTGTTGTTAAATATTAAATGATTGAAGAATAATAATGAATGGGTGTAGGAATCTATTTTCGAGTTATGAAGCTTTATTTAAATGTTTGGAAAATTTAGGACTCAATGTGTGCGAAATGCATATAATCGTTTCGCAAACTCCATTGTTGTCCTCAAGCTCTTAATAATATATCTATCCCTTTAATATATTAAAGGGATAGACATACTAGCTAGCTATCAGAGATGACAAATAATGAGGATTAAATGGATTTTAAAATGGATTCAAGCTCTAGAATTTTTCGTTGTTTGCCAAAAGTCGTTGGACAATCATGACCGTTTTCATCTATATAGGACTATTGGCATTATACATATTTCGTATATAACAGCGGAATGTAATACTGCATCATCAGTAATCGTCAAAGTACTCTGTAAAAAAATCACATTACTTTGATAACTTCAAGACGCCGAGTTATGCATCTAGCTTGAGCACGGTAACACTGATCTTAAGCACTTAACCGGAAATATGCCTGGACGAATAGTGTTACTAACTGTATCGAACTGATAGAAGGAAGAAGCATAAAGGACGCAATAACTTAATTTATGGATCCCTCCTATGAAAGGACGTCTATATTGGATTAAGAGAGGGTATAGTCAAGGGATATGGAGACGCGTTTAACATGTTTACTATGCCCAACGTAAAGGCGCGTCGAGACTTCATATACTGCCAACACTCTGGGAAGTCGGTCGGCTATCATATGCTTTATTTTAGTGCGGTTTTGAAGATTTTCGCCAACGCATCAGAGGCAGTGAATGTGTTAACAATAAAGGGATGTGACCTCTAGAGCATCTATAAAATTTTGTGATTGGTTTTGCGTATTATTTCTGGCACGGTTCGAGTACCGCAGCATATATTCAACTTATATACTAAAAGATTTATCCAATAGGACTCTTCATTCTATGTGATGGGTTGAAAAGTTATAATAACAGGATCATTCTCCTGAACTTAGAGTTAATTTTTCCCTTTCACATCTCCAAATGTAAACTAGATAGAACATATTAAGGATAGAATTCTATAATAAGGATAATTTTCTATCAGATTAATAAAACGCCTCGAAATACACCTAAATTGAAAAAGTGTAATGAGTATAAGGTGATACATATTTCCAATATCTCGAGGTCTTCCAAGTTCCCAGGTTCGATTTACTAAATAAAAGGCTAGTTCAAAAAGTATCCATGTTAGTGATGGGAAATGGTCTATTAGGAATAGAAAATAGATTGGGGTAAAATTGTCCAGAGAGCTTTCTTTCCAAGTTCATAAGCATAGCGTCCTTTGATATCTAAAAAATGGCGTAAAAGCATTTTCAGCCGATGAGACCATTTTTGTCTACTTCGGAGCAGATTCACTGGAATCCCCTTCCCCTTTGTTTCAGTTGCGTAATGATGAAACCAGTTTTCCTCAATTGTCCTAACTTGATTGTGGCGTCAATAAAATTTTATTTGTTAGCAAATAGCTGCCAAATCAAAACTAACCAGTGTTAAATTTGTATTAGCACCATTTCACAAATGGCATCACACCATAGTAACGCCAACTTGCTTTAGCAAAAGCAACTGTCGTCAAAAAAGTACTTTGAACCATTCTCGTATTATATTAAATAACCAGTTTTCATAGTATTTGAGAAATTTATAAGTATATAACGAGTTCAGTTTTAATTTGAAGGGTAATTGGGAACGTAAGCATATAGCTCACTTCAGCTGGCTCAAATCTGTAGGTTTCCAATGATGCAAAACAATTAAATATTTAAAATATCAATATTTATTTTGTCATCAAGTTCGTATTGTGAACTGAAAATATCATTCGTTGAAAATAAAACTAAAATAAAGTTCAAATATTCCCAAAATTAACAGCTGATCAATAACTGAGATAGATACAGCTTCGTATCTTAAGGTTATGATTCTAGAAGTGAATATAAAGATTCAGAAGAAATGCAGACGAGGAACGTCGTAGATAGGCAGGATACTAGTTTTCAAGTAACGACAGATCTATTAGTGGGAGAGATATCCTCTACTTATCCAGAATGAGATCGGCAGATCCGGGCCATAGAGAGATTGAAATCCAGATAGGTCCAGGAGAGGAGAACTGTGGGCAGATCACCAAGACAACATACAAATCGGCAAGGAAAGAACTTATTTTCTTCTGCTGCTGTGTTTATGCCTATAGCTGCACTGGTATAAATACTAATACCGCAAAATACTTACAATTTGTGAATAAAATTAAGTTATTCCAACGTGCCGCCTTATAGTAAGGTAAGAAGGTTAAGTGGATCTTACCGCCCCATGGCACAGTGAGAAGAAGGTAGGCAGTTTAATGAGGGCGCCACACAAATTCATATACCTCTAACACGGTATACATTAAAATATGACCACAAAATAAGTTATTTGTAACATGCTACCATATCAAGAATGGAAACCTGGCGATGTTTTTATATGACTCTAGAAAATATTCTTTTAAATTTTTAATAACACATGCTATTCCAGGAATCCAAGTTAATCATTTTGAATGTATTATCAACAATTTGTTTGCAGTCTTGAACATGAATTAATTAGTAGAAAGGATGAAACACAAACTAATCACACACACTTACGCGGATTATCAAGTTTTATCTTAAAAGGTTTAAATGAGAAGAAAAATTAAATAATTGTGATTATAATTTTTAAACATTAATCTACTTCATTAAATAAATGTGCATAACCTTAAATGGAAATTAAATTGTGGAAGAGGATTATAAAAATTGTCATAGTTTGTGTACTTTATCTTCAAATGGTTTCATCTAAAATTCGATTTCCTCTCTGGATGCAATGCCCTAATCCCTTATTTATATCATAATTTATTGTTAAGAAAACTAACATCTATTAAATAATATTTTTCTATTACATGAAAATCTCAATGAAGAGAAAATTCCTGGAAAACAACAAAGAACCTTTATTTAACTTTATTTTCACATTCTGTGAAACATATTGTCGAAAAAGAGGAGCAACATGGCTTAATTCCATTTTATTCATTTGATAAACCTCAGGGGAGCTGCTCATTAGATAAAAGCATTCGAACAGAAGTGACTGAAATTGATTCTGAACTGTGTCATTTGCTTTCCTCATTTCTTTTGACAGAAGTATTATGCCTGTTGGAGAGAATCGTTAAATAATCTGAATTTTTTGCCTATCAAGTAAATTTCTCAGAAAAATGGAAGAAAATATTCAAATTCATTTTTAATGAAATATTGTTTTGGTACATGGAGTTTCGATGTCGGTAAATTTTTAAATAATTATATTTCATGTATTTTTATATTTGAATGCATCACTGAAGCAAAGAATTTCATGTTTTATTCTAATATTTTTAATTCTATTCTAGATTTACTGAATATTTTACATTAAAGATATTGCAATACATTTAATAGTAGAATAATTTTAATAAACTTTCTTTTGAATATAAACTTCTTTATGAATGCAAAACTGAATTTCCATTAAAATAAATTTATTTTTTTGAACAATTTACTGATACTACTAAGAAAAGTACTAAAAATTGAAAATTCTATAAAATTTATTTTTATGTATGATTTTAAGTTAATAAAAGAGAGACGTTTTTTTCCAGAGAGGATCTCAAAATAATTCAAACACTACAAATGATTATGTGTGCTTGCGTCAAGAGTTGTTATGTCGTTAACGATCGAGCGACGTTTCGCCATCAAATTTTGCTTTAAATTGATCAAATCCCCTAAGAAGACTTTCGTTATTATCCGTCAAGCTTACAAGTACAAAATTATGTCTAGAAGACGTGTTTTTGACGAGCACAAAAAATTCAAAGAAGGCAGGGAATGAAGACGAATATTTCCTTGTTTCCTTTGGTGCTGAAGGTGTAGTCCATAAAAATTTGTTCTTTCGGGACAAACAGTGAAATGTTAAATTTACTCAAAATTACTAGAACGTTTGCAGATCAGGGTACGAGATGGAATTCGTCAATACGTGAATGCTATACTACTACAATACGCCAAGTCGCATGTTTCGAAATGGGAAGGAGGTACTGACCAAGTACAACATCGCAACTCTATCCCGACCACGTTACATTCTAAATATAGCTTTCTTCGTTTTCGGTTTGTTCCCTGGGACAAAAGCAATTATAAAAAAGACAATGTTTCGATACGAATGATGCAGTTCAAACGGCTTCGACAGGGTGCCTGAACATTCTTGCGGTTGTCGACTTTCAGGGTATGTATGAAAACTAGAAAAAGTGCTGGAAACTATGTATAGATTCAAGAGAATCATTTTTTGAAAATTATTGTCTTTGGAAGAATATATATTTTCAAAAAGTTACTTTTTGTTTCTTCAGTCCAAATGTTTATTGGACGAACCTTGTACACCAGCTCCCAAAATGACTTATGAATGTTTATAGAATAGATTAAGTAGCCACGGTAGCCTAGTGGTCATGGTTTCGGATTCGTAGCCGGCGGTTTTCGTTCAGTCAAGGGTTCGAGTCTTGGCCGCCAAATACCCGCCATGTACCCTGGGCTGATGCACGTTATATTTGCTGGGGCCCAATGTCCTCCCCTGGCGTGTTGTGGAAGTAAGAAGAGAGGGGTGCCAACTCATGTGTCGTCCTCGTCACTTGTGATCGAGGTTCAAAATTATGAGGCCAATAGCCCTCGTGTTGCTTCTAATGTGACTGAATAAAAACTAAACTAAAGAACAGATTAATAATTTTCTAAGCATTCATGTATTTACGTTTATGTTATATGTTTCAGATATTTTTTGCAATAAAAGCAGTAATTCTTATATTTTAATGACTTCCTTTTTCTCATCCAGTCGTCGATAATATATAATTGTTGATAATATTTTCATATAAATATCCGAACACAATAATGGATTAATTAGCTAGGTATAAATATTTTTTATAATTTTAAATCATTCTTAAAGTAAATTAATTAACTTCATTGTTTTTTATTGATAACTCATCTCCCTGATTTTAAGTTCTTTCAATGTTTTTTGGGATCTCGTAAATCGTTATCTTTGCTTATGTACTTTCTTCACAAAATACCTCATCAAAAGAGTTTGACAATTTTACAAAACTTTAATCTAGAATACATTACAAAACATTTTGCAAGAATTATAAAACTAAAAAAAAGTTACAAAAACATTAGAGACTAACCAGTAAAGTTTTCAAAGATGTATAATTTTTTGGTTGCTGGAAACAAAATAAATTTTGGAGAAGTATATTGTACTAATTACACCTTAATTCTTTCATGACCTATATATTGTGTAGTTCCTTTTTTTCTGAAATGTTCTAAAAGTTACTTTTACCACTCTTAGAATAAATGTTATAAATAAAATTGATTTTTAAAAGATGAGTAAATGCGAAAATGTTCTTGTTAAAAATGCGGCAAAGAAATGTTCATTGAATATGTTGCAGTGAAAGCACAAATTACCGAAACTCACAAATATAACTTGGCAAAAAAAAAGAAAGAATACAAAATTACAGTTATGGATACGAGCATTAAAGACACCCGCAGCAACTGATGACACTTTATAGCAATTTCACTATTTCAACTATTTCTTTCTTCCGTCTTCTAAATGAAGGTATACTTATCAGTTCTCTCTATCTAATTACCGATGTGGATTCCGTAAAAAAAATCGTTTTCATCATTACCGGTACCTTAACTCGAGCTTGTTTTAAAATAACAGACAATTTAAGTTAATTATCAATTAAAGTAAATTATCTCAACAAAAGGCATCAGAGATACGTTTCAGAAAAATATGTATAAATATCTGCAACGTAACAAATAATTGAATATCGAATAAAAGAATGAAATAATAAAAATAAGAATAATCTAATTCATAAAAATAAATTAAAGCAAATGGATCCGTACTAAATCTTATAAAGAACATATTTAGCCTCCAAAAAGGGCTATTTTTTTTAGAAAATAATTATTAACTTATTCAAATAAATATTAGAATTAAAGCAAAAAAAAAATTACCAAGCGGTCAATAATATTCTTTTCAGCTATTAAAATTAAGCAAACGATAAATCAATAATTTGAATGAAATATAATTATTACTGCCGTGAAAGGAAAATAAATTAATCACGAGTATTTAAAACATTATTTTGAAAACTACTCAATTACAACATTTTGTCGTTGTCTAAAACAATAGCCCCTATAGTGGCTAATACATGAATGTTGAAATTCAAAAGCACATATTTTGCTTAAATTAAGCATTAAAATGTAACGCAATAAGTTTACTTTTAAGATAAAAAGTAATTAAATTTAGTTATAAACTCTGTTAGTTTTAATATATCGGAAAAATATTTAGAACATATTATTATTAACTGAATGCAAGGCTTATCATTATTATATAAAGATGAATATTTATATAATAATGATAAGCCTTGCATTCCGTTTTTAATCTTTTTAAATTCAATGTAATATTTATTTTTTATCTTCTTAAGTTCATGTAAATATTTATTTTTTATCTTTTTAAGTTCATGTAAATATTTATTTTTTAATGTCAATTATATTTTTTTAACATTTAATCTTTCTTCACAAAAATTTTTAATGAGTGGTGTACTTTCATTTCAGTCATCACATTGCTCATTAAAGAATAATTGAGACAATCTAAAATTATTGCATTGTATAATAGTTTTAAGCCGAAATCTCTCTGTCTTTCTATATCAAACGAGTGTATCAGATTAAACGAATGTGTTCATTATTTTTGGTTCTTTTGGACGTCCGTTTGGTATTCAGATACGTAAAGTAGCCAAGATTTGATGATGGTATTAGAAATTCCATAGGATTAAAATCAGGCTCACGAAATCAAAATGGTCGATAGACGAGAGCCTTAATGTTATTTTTTAAATTTCATTAATTTTTTGTTCTATTAAAGATATAATCCCGGAATCCTATCGGAATAAATATTTTTCAATATAAAATAAATAAGATACAATGATTTTTTTTTAAAAAAAAAATTAATTGTTATGCTGTCAATTGAATTTTTTCAAAAGAATTTAAACCTCAAATAGTAATAAATATAATAAAAAACTCAAGACGTAAGATTTCACGATGTTTCAAAAAGTTAAGTTTAATTAGTAATTATCTGTATAATGAGGGAAACCTAAGTCAGGATGTCGGGAAACGGAATATGTGAGTGTAAAACGGTTATAAAAATTTTTAAGAAAATCCTAAATTATATTAATAATTAGTTTTATTATCCAAAGAAACAATTTGAAAAAAAAAAATTTCAAAAATGAAATTTTATATATATTCATATAATATATTCATATAATTCATATCATATATTCATATAATTCATATCATATATTCATATAATTCATATCATATATTCATATAATTCATATCATATATTCATATAATTTCAAAAATGAAAAAATATGTAATTACGTAGAAATTTTCATTATTTTTTATTCTTTCGGATTCACTTTTTTGCAAGCAGATAAAGTGGTCTACATTTCAGGAGAAAAGTAGAGCCTCCATAGAATTCACACCGCGATAACGAAACAAAATAGTCGGCAGACAGGTAGCATAATGTACGAATTGATAGCAGAACATTGTTTTTCCATTCCCAGAGAGTCTAAATTTATCTCATAATAACGATGCCAAAAGCATATATTTAGGCCCTCGGTAATAATTTCTCAACCCAGATAATATAACAGAAATTAGATACCCATAATCATTTGAAACATGTTCATACATATTTGCCGTCACGCATTATTTGCTTTTAAAAAAAGGGCTTTAATTATATCAAAATATGACTACCTATTCCTCATTTTATTCATGAAATTAATTGAAAAGTAATGCCCACATGGTCATATTCTTCGTATTTTTTTCCTATATTTTCCCATTTCTTGTACTTGAAAGCTGCATAGATTCTTTATGTAATGCATCATTTGCCTTTTGATATAGTCTTTGTCTCTTTCCACAAACTTGAACCAACGCAGGACTGGTAAGGTCAACTATTGGAGAATTCAGACGAATATCAGCTATCTTAAGGCTCTCGATTACCCACCATTTTGATTTCATAAACGTCCTGTTAATTCTACAGAATTTCGGGACAAACGATATAGAGTTCATTGTGGGTCATAATTTTATACCTTACAAAAACAAGGTTGTACATTAATTTAAAAATTTGTCGGACATGCTGCGTTTAAACGTAATTAAACTCGTAAAGAGCTAATTTAAACATCACCTTCCTTTTAAGCATATCAGGAAACACACCTTTTCACAACGCAAAAAGTAATATTTTTCAAAAAGTTGATGAAAAACAATATTTCATTACCGGAGTATCAGGAAAGCTCCTTTTTAAGAGAAAGAATACGCAATCAGTCTTCAGTAGTCCACACATTTAAAAAAAAATGTGTCTAACCTACAGGGTCGAGTCTTGCGAACTTTCCCCTTTTTACTTCCACATTCAAAAAATTAAAATGCACACCCCTTCACATGAGAGAGTATACAAATTCTTTTACAAAAATTATAAAAAATTATTCTTTAAAAGTTTGATAAGGATTATTTAATATTTTACTGTTACGTTGGCAGGGAAAATTGTTTTAAAAATAACACCGTAAGTTAGTCTTCAGACGAATTAATGTGTGGGATTTGCTGTATGGACAAGAGCGAGATCTTGGATTTTTATCACATGGTACTACTTCAGAGTTCTGTTCCTCTTATATTCCTATTTCAAATATATCGAAAAAATTTCATCACACTAGATAGACAAAGAAGACTAATTTCAGGAAATATAGAAAATTAATATGTTTTGAACAAAACAAAAAGAACCTCTAATGTTTTATGGTTAGGTTGGAAGGGAGGATCACGTTTAAGGGAAAGACAATACAATTTGTTTTAAGACGAGGTATTCTAAATATTTAATATAAAGTGTGGGGGGTCTGCTCCAAACTTTAGAATTAAAACTAGGAAGCCGAAGATGAAACTAAGAAACTGAAGACAAAGCAAAGAAACCGAAGACGAAGAAAAAAAACAGAAGACAAGCAGGTCCTCCCCATTCATTTAACAAATTAATATTTTTAAAACATTACGTAAGGAATACATACCCATTGTTTAATTATTCCGATAGAAGTGACGAAGATCGTATCGATCGAAATATCACATATATTTTTAAGAAAATAGGAAATTTACTTTTACTTAATTAAAAATGCTTAATCTACTTTGAAATGATATTCTTAAGAACTATAAATTTAATTAATACGATTCATATTTCATGCCTTTTGATATTAGAAGTGACAAAAATAATTAATATATCTTTCTTATCATAGGGGAACATTAATCAATGTCTTACGAGAATATCAAAACCAAATTCTTAACATTCTTTAATTAAATGGAACTGAGAGAAATATGCATTACCTTAAGCTTTTAATTTTAATAAGCATGACATAAAATATTCCTTTGTGCATAGAATAAAAGCAAATGTATACAAATTCATTTCCTTTTTTAATAGTAGAGATCTGCAGAAAAGTGACGTTTATAAATGAATACATAGAGGGGGGAATTTTAAGTAAATAGTTGAATGCTCTTAAGAAATAAAGAAATATATTCATTACTAGATTCTTAATACGCTTGTGTATACTTACAGCTGCAAATAATTCTCCTTAATTAAATATCTGTATGCATTAATCTCCCGTTGCTTCTGTTTTATTTTTCCATAATTTCATTAATGTGTAAATTGGTGTTCATTAAATTTATTCAAATGAAACATTCATTACTTGTGGAATACTATTCACTGTAATATATTATTTTCTTTTGAACCAGTCAACTATATATTGTACAAAAATGTAATGTCACGAAATAAAGGAGTTTTAAGTCTGTAATATTAGAAATGTTGTAAAAATGAGTTCATCAACATTTTAATTAAGGGGTTGTTATTGCAAATTATATAAAGTGTTTTAGGTATTAATTAATATAATATCTCGAAATATTTTACTTGATAAATAATCTTTTAAAAGGTTATATTTATTTATCAGAGTATTTAGTATTTAAAAATTTATAAGAAATAAGCTCGTTTGAATTTCTAATCAAAGTTATCTCTCTGAACAAAATCGGAAAATATGCATTCGTTTGATTATTTTCTAAATAAAATAGCAAGAAAAGCATCTACTTTAAACATTTTATAGCAAGATGTATCTCAATATATTATTCATAGAACATATAAAGAATAAACATCAAAGAAAAATTATGTTTGTGTGTGTGTGTAAGTTTACGCTAATCAGAAAAGTCACTTTCTTGAGAGTGTTTTATTTAATCTATTTTTCAGTTTTTCCAAGAAACAATCCTTTGAAACATCTTATAAATATTTCTTTCAAATAGATGATAAAATATGTTATTTTCAAAAAATACGAGGAGGCCAGATACGTTTTTTTAAATGAATCCTGTTTCTTTAAAAAGTTATTCTTGATCAAATTATTCTACTATGTAACGTTATGAAAAAGAGATAATACTTTCATAGTAAAAGGAACTAAAAAAGCATGAAGCATAAATCAGGAAAATCCTATTCATCCATCATAATAGAACTGAAAGAATTCGCTAAATATTAATGCCAAAATGCTTGAGAAAAAGCAAACACACTGCTCACACTAAACTGATAGTATAAATAACATGCTTATATATGCTCCAAATTTCATTGACAGTGTTTTTTCTTAACAAAACTTCAAAACAGATCATATTCTGTACTTTTATAAAATTCTGATGCAGTATATATAATGGTTTACTTCTCGTGTCCATTGTCTAATATATTTCACCTTGGTGTAATTCTTCAATTGGTATGTGCAAAGCGGCTCTTGTTTCTTCCCTTGGTGGTAAAGTATGAATGTGTACTTAGTAATTCAGCTAGTGGCTTCATTGTTTCTTTTTGTTAACATTGCACTGAAAAGTAACACGAAGGCTCTTTGCGACATACTTCGAAATTTTGAATCTAAGTCAAGTGATGAAGACAACACCTGAGCTGAAACCTCCCTCTCCAAACTTCTACACCACACTAACTGGAGGATTGATTTTGGACCTCGACAGCTTAAACGTGCATCATCCCCACTATACGGCGGGTCCTTAGTGGCACCAGGGCTCAAACCCCCGACACGGCAAAAACCGCCGGCTGCGATTCCGTAACCATGGCCATTAAGCTACCACGGTCTCAACTAGTGGCAAGAGAAAAGACTCTTGTAGTTGTTATTCTTTAGAATATATGTTACTCTCATAACATGAAGAAAAAGCAATAAATATTAGACTAGTTTTGCTAACATACATAGTGTATCCAACGTGTTTCAGAACTGATTGCACAGACTATGTAACCTAAAAGATATACTTACATTTGATATTAAACTTCTACATTATTCATTATAACAACTGGAACGAATATACAGTTCCGCAAACGTCTTCTGTAATTCTCCCATTCCAACATTGCTGACCTCCGATGTCAACACCACTTCTCTATTGAATCGTACCGCTTACCTTTTTCCTCACTTTCTGCAAGGGAAACAAAAAAAAATCCAGTCCGGGGGCGGAGGGAGAACAGATTTAGTGAGTACAAGGGGTGGTTAATGAATGCCGAAACCGAGTGTTCAAGAATATACTTGTGAGCCAGCATTGTTGTTCTAGAAACAACAATTTCCAATATCCAACAAATCACACTGTATTCGTTCCAAAAGTCAATCAAAAACAACTTTGTAGAATGCTCTCGTAGGAACGACAAGATTCTGTTGCCCCAAATCATACATAATTAATCACCTCGAATGTTTCTGTGGATTATTTTCCCAATTAAAAAAGTTAGGGTTTTATTACCCCGTTTTTTTCTCGATGAGAAACACGCGCGCACGCAATTTATACAAAGGAACAGAACCAAGTCGGAACTTGCCAGAAATTAATGCAATCATTGCTGAAGGTCGTTCCCATATCATCCAGTCAGTTTCGTTAAATTCTGCCGTTTGCACAGTCCTGGAACTTTTTGAGTACACTGTGTATATCGAATGGTTAACATTTGCTGTTACTACTTTTTAAAATTCCTTAGCAGTATTTCTGCGCTGCAGTAAATTATTTGAATGATTTGTATATTTCTATTTAATTTCACTCACTACTGTAATTTGCGTATTTATATAACTATGGAACATTATTTTAGTTATTTGAATGTGGAGAATATCTCTCTAAAACTTCAAATATATTTTGCAAATTTGAATCAACTAAGTAATTGTCATGCTAAACCTCTGATATGTTAGCTTCCTATTCACTAAGCTAAGGTTACTTAGTATTGATTCATTATCAATTGAAAGTGGAAATCTCTTTGCGAGCGACATCTATATGTAGAGATAAACAAAGTCTTATTTTTTTTCAACATTTTTTTCACATTACATTCAACGCTTATCGGTGTGAAATTTAAGTAAAACAGAAAAAGAATCCAATGATTTTATGTCATTTAATCATTGCTAAGCCTAATTGCTTTTCCGTTAATGACTTTCTGAGCATGTCTTTCAACTATGATAAGGAAAAGAATTAAAATTGTTCTGAAATTACTAATTCTAATTTATTTCACTGCATGTGTAAAAAAATTATTTTGAGATGAAACTCAATCAGTGTTCCATATTTTGTTCATGTTTTAAGCAGTACTCTGTTCGCCAATTTTACCAATACCACTTTTTTTCTATTGAATCTGAAATTCAATTAAAATTGAACAAAGAGATTCCTCATGTACTTTCGAAAACAATTAAAAATAAAAATAATTATCTTTAAACAGTGTGGATGTTTCTCATTTCTCTTTTATAAATTTGAACGTCGTTTTTTCTTACCAAAAATTAATCAAGAGCTTAGCAATATATGTACTAGTAATTAATGTGTCAAAAAGATTTTATCAATATGTGAAAAAATTAATATATTCTTTACAAATTAATATATGTTTAAAAATGTTTACTAAGAAACAGCTTGCAATAAAATCTACTTATATGATTTTCTTGATATGTTAAAACGAGATAGTCCTTAAGGATAAGAATTTGCTTTATTTTATTCGCAACTGATTTTTAACAGCAATCTATCTTTAGAGAAAATTTGCCCTCAATATGTTTCTATAAATGCAGTTAACAAGAATAAGGTATAAAATAGTATTAATAAACATTTTTATAATTTATATTAAAACAATAGTTTCTGTAAAATACGTTTGATACTGGTGCATTATTTCTTAAATTAAAAATACCCAAGTTAATAAATTCTGAAGCGAACTTAATAAATATCTGACATATTTCTTGACCAACCATTGGCCAATCTTATTACACTTAAATCGGTTCAACAATAAAAGTACTCCCTAATGTTTTTGGGGGTTGTGTTGGGGATTCACTCTCTACGTTTCCAATTGTCCCTATATATAATATATAATGTAGACAGTTCCAGTTTTTTATGGCTTGCCACCCTCTTCTTGAAAAGAAAAGTTAGTCTCCGCTCTCTTTTCAGAAAAAAAAAATGCATACACAGAATACCGTTATTGAAATCAATAATGTAATTATGGAGCTTGCAGATTTTTAAAATCATTCAAAAAATCAGAAAAATGTAGTAAATACGTAAAAAAAATATTGATTTTTATTTTAAAAGATTAACTATCTTGTTTTAACGATTACTTATACATTTTTGTACTTAGTATTATGGATGTCTTTATTGAAACCAGGAGGAAATATAATAGAACTAAAAGAAAAATTGCTTACAAACATTCGCATTTCCCAGAAAAGTGGGGATTCAACAACGACAAAGGAGTTAAAACCTCATAATAACTAGCCCGAGTTAGAACTCTCTTTTGTCTAGTTGATAAAGTAAATACAAAAGCACCAGGACAAGTTTCTTATGGACTGACAGATCGAGGGTTCATATCCTCTTTATCGCTCAAGGCCTACCGAATATCCTCCCCTGATGAGGTGGGAAAAACATCTCATCCGCCAAAACAGTACCAAGGAATTGAACACTAGATAGCTGCACAGCCTAGAATTGCTGGCTGCATGTACCCCCCCCCCCGGATTTATGTGTGGTAAAGACAACCACACATAAATCCCGACTTGTAATAAAAGACTATGGCGCATGAACAAATAGACCCGTCATCTCAACTGGAGGCAACCGATGATGTCAAATGGAAAGTGCACCAAAGCGAAGCTTAATACAATAAGGAAGGGTCTATATCGATTGCAATAATGGCTGGAAAAATAGCCTTTTTTTAAATATCACTTTGAATGTTATTTTTGTATCATCCCGTTGATACTGAAGGGGAAGTATGCGACGGCTCTCTTCAACACAGACAGAAGTTAAAATATCTTAATAACTATGCCTTGGTGAAATCTCTTTCGGTCTGGTTGATGAGCAGTGAAAAGGCGACCGGAAACCTTTTCTTCGGACCCAAAGATTGAAGGTTCGAAACGTCGTCTGCATTCAAAGTCAACAACCATCTCTGCCACATCCCACAAAAGCAGGCGATAAACGCAGCATCTGCTGAAGAGTATTTCGTAATGACATAAAATATAACCTACTAAATATGTATTAAAGCTAACACACAGAGAGTACTTAAGTCACATGACATAAATCGTCACTATCGCAAGAAAAACTTCTCCTATTCTGAAGGTGAACAAGAAACAAATATCATCGTAAAAAAACAACATTGGTGAGGCCTAAGTAATTTTTATTTTTTAGAAATAAGGTGACGATTGGAAATAAGTTCCATGCCCTTCGAACTTAGAACTTAGAGGATCCCACATTCGGTAATGTTAAGGAAGTTTTGTGTAGTTGAATCACTGTCAAGTAAGAATTATACTTGAACGAAAATAAAGAAAATTTAAATGCCTAATTTATAAAACATTTTCTCAGATTATTTTATTTGCTAATTTCTTTAAATCTTCCCCTAAAACTGGAAATTAATGTATTAATAGATAAAGTATTTTGAAAATGATTTATTACAAGCATTTAAATAGTATTTCTTCAGGTATAAGAAAAGCGTAATTTAACAGCTGTTACAATGATTTACGCTTTCGATTTTAATCTAGAGAACCATATATTTTCAATTTTCTAGATTCTAATTTTTTTTGGGTATTATATCAAATTACCATGATCCCTCTTTAAGAGTTCGATAAAGTACTTTCCCTATGCCATCTTGACTCTTGATACCTCTTTATACAATGATTGAAGTAAAGGAAGATAAATCTCTCAAACGTGACACAAAGAAAATGACCGTTTTTCTTCTCAAGGAAGCAATTTGGAAGCTTTTATCTGGGGAATCATAGTGCTTCAAGGTTTATTGTTGTAAAGAACTCGGATGCTTCTTTAATATTAAATATTTATTCAGCCTAATTATGACAGCATCTGAATAACATTTTACTTTTCATTTGAAAATAGAAAATCAGTAATCATATCAACAAACATATAGAGTGAACTTGGGATATATTTCCTTAATTATTAAACTCCACAGCCATCTCAAAAATAATTAAATAATTAATATATTCAGAAATCCAATTGAAAATACACAAGACCCTGACAAATATATTATTATTTATCAAAGCATTATAAGATCGTTCTCTCTCAGTTCTCTCTTAACTCAGTTAATCATAGTTTACGTTCAAATAATGAAATCTTAGCTTACCACATCACTCATTCCAAGAACTTCTCGATTTTAGCATATTCTACACATATTCCTCTGATCATGATCTAATCCAATCTAAACGATTAATTACGATGATTCAGTCTAATTTACAAATTTCTTTCAGCTTGTCAATCTCATATGTTTGCCTTCTTTTTTCTTTCTGCTCTATTGTGCTAATACAACACTATCTCTAATCCACTTTGTTACACTTTATCTAATTTATCTAATCACACTTCATTTGGTTGACAAGGAATTGAAATTATAAGCAATTCAAATTACGAAAAAGTCTCCGAGGTTAGTGAACAGAAAACAGTGAATAGCCCAGCACAACGTCACAAATATATTATTAATTGATTACTAGTATGTAAAAACACAGCATATTTTTCCTTTCCTGTGAAGAACAGTAGCTGAATAATTATTAGAGCCACGAGATAGTCGTCGATTTTCCAATTCAGAATGAGGCTTACTGACTTAGAAGCCTGTTTCAAAAATCAGACATTTCTATATTAAAACTTCATTACCATCATCTGGCAATAAAATGGCATAAAATTTACAGGATGTGGTTGATATAAATAGAATAGTTTAAGAAGTATATGGCAACAAGAACTAGGACAATAATCATGAAATCATTTTGTTCAATGACAACACTTGTATACTGAACTTGTATACTTATTGTTATTGTTACAGTTTTATGTTCGAAAAGGTAATATAAATTTATGAGTAAAAAAATTATTATTCGAATTTTTTCAAAACTTAGAGGGAATGAATTTATAATGATATAAATTTAAAAAAAAAGATGTATCACCACTTTATTTCTTTAAAATATCTGAGAATAGCAACTACTTATAAAGTACTATTAGTAGCAACACGTTACTTGTAACAATAGCCAGAAATTATTATGACGAAATACAGAGTCTAAATAATAATATACAGTTTTGTATAAAAGAATCATTTCATTGAGTGATTATAATTAAAGTTCCACTTTCAAAAGTCTGTGAAGAGAACCACTGGTCAGAATGGCCTGATGTTTCATCTGAGTATGCTTGAAGCAATGAGAATATGTTTTGTGAAAGAAAAAAATAGTTCAAAAGTGGATTGATAGAGGGCGCACTACTAGTCGTAAGAGGTTAAAATCGATTGCTGCAAAAGTTATGCGAATTTTAAGATTCTAATTAAAATACTAATAATTTTAAGATTCTAATAATGCGCATCGTGCACATTACACGTGTGATAAAAAAATGGAGAATATACAAATCCTGTTATTCCGCGTCCGATAAGGTGCAATGACTATCATTTAAGAATAGAGCTCTTTTTGTGAAGCCTTTTTACAAGAGCTGTGACTGCGTGACAATTGCATTGAAGTAATTCCGGAAATTAAAGGGTGTAAAAAACGGTTCTGCACCGATGACTGCATACGGTCTGAAAAAAATGATTGATAAATTGGAAGAGACGGGAGCATTTGACGTGAAATGTGGTAAAGGGAGGAAATCAACTACTTGCCGTCAGTGGAGGATGTGGCTACAACATTGGGGAAAGTGTCACGCAGTGTTTTGGGAGCACGCCCTTCATTGGGAATTTTACGAACTTCAGACATGTCTCTTCCGACTGACCTGCCAAAACGAACCTTTCTCCCTGCAAAATCTTGCTTGAATGGAAGTGGATAATGCATGGATATAGAACTTTTTGTAGACAGACGAAGCCTATTTCCATCTCCAAAGTTCTCTCAGTACTCAAAATTGCAGAATGTAAGCAAAAGAGAATCCATTCCAAGTGAAACATTTGCCTCTTTGTTCTCAAATGATTACTTTGTGGTGTGGGTTTTCGGCAGCATTTATCGTTGTCCCTTTTTTTTTCAAAGAGATTGGTTCTTCTGGACTTGTCATCTGTACAGTCAACGCGGTATGTTATGAATCTCTTTTGCACAATCAGCACTGTAACAGCGCGGATACATGGACAGGATAATTTCTATACAAGATGGCGCTCCTCAGTACATTTCAAATCCAGCTAAGCAGTCGCCATTTCCCAACAGCCTGTTTGTCATGATCATCTGACCAGAACCTTGCTACTTTTGATTGTAGTGTTACTTAAAACATACTGTGTACGGGGCTCCTAGAGTGAACTTAGCTGAATTGAAAACAAGCATTGCGCAACAAATTCACTCATCGTAAATCGAAGTGCTTCGCAACTGATGCACACGATTTGTTACGGAATATGCTGTTTTGCGCTTTCAATTGTGGCAGAAAACAGTGGGTACCATATTAAACATTTCTTAAAAAATTCCTAACAGCTTATTCACGACTTCCCTTTTCTTGATGGTTTCATAACTTTTTTCTTTTCCTACTGTTTTTGGCCTAGGGACAAATAAAAAAAACTGATTTTTCCTATCCACTATGGTATCACTTTGTCGTGGTGGATGAACGTTGTACAAAGAGTGCCACAATAACATGTCCCGTCTTTTAATTAACCTCGCATAACGTGTACTGAACCCCATATCGGTCCACTTTTGATCTATTTTTGTCTTTAGCAAAACAAATAGCCGTTGCTTCACGAATATTCAGATGAAATATCAGATCATTCGGACGAATAGTTCTTTTTTATAGACTTTTAAAGTTGTAACTTTAATTTAAATCACCCCGTTTAAAAAAATAAAGTTTTAAGTTTGAAACTTTTGTTTTTACACAATAATATGAGATACTTTAAGGACTTGTAGAAAACAGTTTACATTATACAAGAGTAACTAAATATCATTTTTATTCATGCATTATAAAATAAGAAATTAATTTTAAAATATGAGGATTTCTGAGCATTACAGTGAATTTATGAAATTTAAAAATATCTCATTACTGATGCTAGGTAATTAGGCGAAAAAAACTTTCTAAATATGTTCAAAAGTTTTTAATAGTGTTTTATTATGTAAATTACATGTGTTTTACATTACAAATTAAATTTAAATATTTTAAGCACATGAATCTCAAACTCAATAAAACGTTGAAGTCTTATTTCGATGTAATGCATCCCAAGGTCATAACAATAATTAATATTTTAATGGAAGCTTCAGCGTTACCTGAATGCAAATCTACAATTTTTTGTACACATTTTTACCATCGCTAGCGAACAGAGAGATTCTGATTTTAACACTGCGAATAAAACTATTCTGATAATTAATTAACATAGTTTAACATAGTTTCCTAATTTATTTGACAAAGATACTTTTAAGACAAAACAAAAATCGTTTATTCGTCGAAAATTCTAGTTGTTAGATCTACTTTATGCAGCTTGCGTAGAACAGACCTTGCACTCAAATTTATTGTTGTACAGTATAATTTCATTTAATAAAAAAACCATTTGATTTTTTTTCTATTACTTGAGCGTGGTTTTCTCAATTTTGTTTTATCATCAGTTGCTGTTATGTACTTCTTCCTGTATTTTTTTAGTTTCGTTTTATAATATCTGAATCTCCATACAATCCTGGAACGTTTCTTTAAAATGATTAATGATTTCTATTGATTAAAACATTAAATGTCAACTATTACTCCATATTAAAATGAATATTAAACCTTATATAAGAAATCTATTTCTACTCAGTGTAAATAAATATAATAAAGAGTTCAAAAGAAACATTTTGTGTTGTTTGCTTATTTCGTTGTTGTTTCTGCCATCTCCATAGATAATGCAGGAAATACCTCAAGAACTTCCAAAACCGAAATGGTAGCAGCTATCAGATTAGGGGCTTGGGGCTGTAGAGAATTTACTGTTTGTATAAATAAATACACGGAGCAATATCAAGTTTTAAATACCTTTTTTTTATTTTTTAATAACCTCTGAAATTGAGTTTGAGACTCAGAAAAAATAACTAATCCATCCGTTTATTCCATGAACAAATACGTTATGTTAAAGTATCTTACATACTTTACTTTTATGTTATGTAAAAGTAAAGTGATGGAACCTCCTTGATCTCAATTACTTCGGATGCTTCCTTTATAACCAAAATGTAAATTTATTGTTAAATTATACTACAATTTTAAAGACCTAATTAACTATATGTTATCTCGTTACAATTTTAAATTGTTTAGTTTCACAAATATAACTAACAGGTTATATGGGCTAATAGGTTAACAAATATCTGTATTCATTAAATCAGCAATGATATATTCCATAATAATAATAATAATAATAATAATATTAATAATACTACTAATAATAATATTAATACTACTACTAATAATAATATTAATAATAATACTAATAATAATATTAATACTACTACTAATAATAATATTAATAATACTACTAATAATAATATTAATAATAATACTACTAATAATATTAATAATAATAATAATAATAATATTAATATTAATAATAATAATAATAATAATATCAATAATAATAATAATAATGTAATTCCATAATAATACCTCATGCTTGGAATAATTTGTTTCTATTCTTTTCGATTCCAATACAACTAAAAGTCATATTAAACTTAAATAAGAATGTCTTTTAACACTAAAACAGCTTGACAGTAAGTCAGGATGTGAATTTAAATCATTATGCTGCTTTTAAATTTTAAATGTGAGAAAAGTTTACGTTATGAACGAAATTTATTGTATGAATCAATTATATTTAAATTAATTTTCTTATGATTAAAATTAATTTTTCATGATACTTTTTTGCAAACATTAATCTCAAATTTTGTGAAAACTTAGTCTCGTTTCATTTAAATAATGCATTTTTCACTCAGCATTTCTCAGTTACTTATTTTTCTCTTTTATTTTCACTTTAAAATGAATAAAACATTTTTTGTTTTAGTTTTTATTTGCAAGTTGTCACGACGCAAATTTTAAATTAATATATAAGTTGCTTTGTGTTAGTTACTTTAAAACGTACTATTGCATTCTGCAAAAACTAAATGAATTATGTCGTAAATAATTAAATGAAATGTATTTCTTCTTTAAAACTTCCAATTTCTTGAAGTACTTGAAAAATATTTTTCCAAGAAAATTCATAATTTTATATTTTCATTTAATCAATCTAAATTGAAATAGATAACGAAATATAATTTATTAATTTCCACTCACATATACATTAGCATAATGAATACGATTTCATTCATAAGAAGAAATTTCGAATGAGTTGTAATATCTATATATACATGAGATTACTAAGAAGAAAAAATTATGCCTTACACTTAGTTTTATGTAATTAACAATATTTTATTATTTACACAGAAATTCATGTATTCTGCTAGAAAATCACAAAATAAATAAAAAAAAAATTTCAAATAGCAAAATGATTTTAATATAAGTTATCAAAACATTTTATGTCAAAATATTCTTATAATTATCATTTATTTCTTCTCATCACATTTGTTTAAATGTCATTTTTAATTTCTTTCATGTGTATGTTTACTTCCACAGTTTATTTCCTATGTCACTCTTTTCGCATATTTCCTTTTGTATACCTATGTATACAAAAGGATAATAATATACTATAATTATAATTAATATACTATACTATAATAATAAGGATATAATTACCTATAATTACCATATAAAATGTTAGCTCCTTATTAATTGTATAAGTTTCTTCTTAAATTACTCTATTTCGTATATCTGGGGGGGGGGATTAACACTTACAAGAAAGAATGTTAAATTACTTTGAATTTAAGTTGTGAATCTTGGCCTTATGATTAACGAAAAAAAAATAATAAAATGACGCCGAATTAACAATACGGCTTCTTAAGTACACAAATGGATTTAGATAAATATTTACCTTCAGCTGCTAATCTAAACTATCTAGAACTATCCAAGACAAAATCATGAGCACATGGCTCCAACGAGTCTACATTGGTTGATTCAAATCCAGATGGCTCTACTAGAATGCTATTATAATTGCTTATGCTTAGAGTTGTGATTTTGAGTTTTGGTTTTGAAATTGTGAGCTAACCCATGGTGATTAAATGTCTTAATACTTTTTAGATATTTTTTTTCTTCTGGGCAAGCGGACATGTGTGTTCCTCTCAAAATACAATATGTGTTTGTATTAGTTATTGCCTACATATAAATGTTAATTATAGTGATGTATTCATATGTTACAATTGAGAAAATGCTGTTTCTATTATCGAATCCTGTGTTGCTCTTAACAGCTACTCATAAAGCAAAAATGGAGGAGTGCCTAAGAAAGTCAAAGAACTGTTATAAGACAGCGGTAAAATATATAATTTTTCTTAGTTTTAAATGGGCTACATAAGTTATACGATAATGGCGTTACACTACATGCTGAAAATTGGAATTTGAATTCATTCTAGAGTACACAAGAAATCAAAATGTAATTATTACTCACGTGGTTTTGTTTTTATCTCATAACTCGCTTTCGCTTCGCACAATAAATTGAGGTTTATTTAATTTAATCTTCGTAATATATTAACGGGAATTCAGTGCCATAAAATCTTTCAGTCAATCGAATCTTGTTCTAACTCTTCATGAGACATAATTTGAATGTCGAAGAATGGTGTACCAACATAAATTACCTTTAGAGTTAAATAATTAAATAATTAATTAAAATTAAGAAAAATAAATTATATACGATTTCCAAATCTTATGAACAGCTGTAGCTTCAATTTTGAAAATTTCTTGAAATTAAAATAATGATAAAAATTTCATATAATAAGTTTCTTAACTTCACATCATTTTTTTTCCTTTCATTTCTCACTCAATTTAAAATAGAAGAAAAAAGTAGCCACCAATTTAAAAATATTTCTCTGTCAAAATTGAATGAATTCTGTTATGTTGAATTATCCTATCCTGAGTAAATATAATCGATTTTTTTTTATTTATTTCATGATAGCTCCCAAGGTTTTTGATTATGACATCTTGCTTTTTTAAACATTTGTCAAATAAATTAATTTGTTTGGTTCATAATTAGTTCGGATTCGTAGAACTTTCTTTCTTAACAAAAAAAAAAGAGAGAAAGATGAGTTTAAAGGGAACCTGACTAGGTCTAATCGATGATGCACAATGATACGCATTTATAATAATGCCTGATTCTCATGACATCAAATATCGATATACGCTTATAACGCTCTAATCGTTTAGAGTGTATTCTCAATTATTTGTTCAAAATAGCTCCTATAGTAAGCTTCGCCTTATTTCAGACGAGAAAATAAAGTTTGAGGGAATGAGGACTTGTGAACCATAATCTATAAGACTTAACGCCCATTATTAAGTACAAAAGTAAATGAAATAAGGCGAAATAAAAATATTTTTTACTATATACGTAGAATAAATGTATACTACTTAGAATATATATAAAATATTGGCCTGAATGGTTATCTCATAGAATCTATAAGGTAAAACGTAATTTATTTATTAACGCGTAAACATAATTATAATGTAATTATGAACAAAGTTACCTCTGATTACAATGTCTAGTGATCAGCTACAGCTTCAATTTTGAAAATTTCTTGAAACTAAAATAATAGAAGAAATTTCTTCTTCATTGAAACAAATTATTTTAATTCGTTATTCTCTGATGCATTGGAAATAAATTCACATTAAACAGAAACGAATAAACGTAGATGTATTAAAAAAATTTAAAAAGTCACTTTTTTAAACACTCCTATACGGAATACAGCAGACATCATTACTTTAACTTATTTTTCGTAGAAAAAAAGAATATATATATATATATCATCGTTTTTATATTATAAAAAAGAGTGCGTTTCAAACATCTCACATGATTAATTTATTTTGAAACTTTTTGGGGGGACTTCTCGAATAACAAAGCACCTTTTAAAGAACCATCGAATCTCATTATTGCTTAACTGTTAACAATGGGTTAAAAACTATACACACATTACTTTTAATGCATAAAAAATATCAATACTGCTCGTAATGAATGTTGAAAGATTTTGAAGCTTAAACTTTCTTATTAGGTACCATTATTCCAAAGCACTTCTTACATTTGTTTGTTTTTTAATATTATAATTTATTCTGCCTCATTTTTCATTTTAAATCACATTTGGCTCTAATCCAATATTGGTTTTCTTTCTTATTTTTAAAATAATTAATCTAAAGACTTGTAGCAGCCTGAAAGAAAGAAATTGATTTTCAATAAGAATGTTATATTTAATTTTTATTTTATAACTTTTTTTCCCCATAATAACTAATAGCATTTGTAATTTGTATAATTTTAGACTCTGGCATTTTGCTTTCCTTCACAAACCATTTACAATTCTTTAGAATAAACCGAAGAAAAAATAAAAACTTCTCGGTGTTCGAAAATAATATACCCTATTATACAAATGTATATATTTTTTTGAAATTTTGAAAATGATTATTTATTTTTAAATGTCTATTATAATAACGCATAACGTAGCAAAGGAGACATTCAAAAATATTTTAAGGAAATAATTGCTTTAGGAACACACTGAAACTGGTAACGGAAAATAGTATTTTGTTTAAATTCTTATAAAAACTTCTATTCATCCTTTAGAATAATAAAGCAATCATTGAAGGTTGTAAAATATAAAATGATGCATCAAGAGTAATTTTCCACTGCGGCACTATACTTCGTTTCATAAAAAATTTACAAACTTTTAACATAAAAGGATGACAAAATGAAACTTTTAGCGTAAGGAAGAAATTTTCTTCAAATATATATTATACAGAATATTAACGTAGTAATCAAAGAAACATAGACTCCAATATCTTTAAAGGAAAACAAAACCCTAACAAATTTGAAAATTAAACTCATTTTATAGTGATAAATGATATAATTCGTACAAACCTAGTCTACGTTAAGTTACAGAGAATTCTCAGCCGCAGAGAAAGTATTAAACATTGAATAACAGCGAAAAGGAAAACGAAAATAAAAAAAAACCAGAAGCGTTTATATATCTTTCCAGAATTACAGAAAATGCGTCTTTGAATATTTTAACTTTTTCTTATCAAAGAAGAAACCTATCCTAGAGACTGTTGAGCCGTGGGTTCGAACCTGTGATGCCACTAAAGACCCGCCGTGTAGTTGGGGCTGATGCACATTAAATCTGTCGAGGCCCAAAGTCTTCGAGTTGGTGGGGGTGTGGAAGTTATGGAGAGAAGGTGTCAGCTCTGGTGTCGTCCTCATCACTCAACCGAGGTTCAAAATTACGAGGTCCGTCGCCAATAGCTCTCAAATTGCTTCTAGTGCGACGTTAATAAAACCAATACAATCCTTATCAAAGAAATCTGAATTGATTCATAAATAAAATGAATGATACACTCTTTAATGTAAATAGGATTCATACCTTCCAGAACTGAACACATTTGACAATTGTGGAAACAATTTTATGACGATTAGTTGCAATACCAAACATTTTTTTTAAATATCTTTTATTACTTAAGAAAACGGGAAGAATTGCAAAATGATGTGATAGTTTAGAATATAAATATTACAAACCATTGATTTCAAAATATTAAATTTATTTAATGAATTAATTTAATCACATTATTTTTGGAATAAGATTTTTTTGTCTGATGACTCTCAGAATTGATTAAATAATTATTAATATTTTTAATGGGCTTCCAAACTTTTGCAATATCCTATATTTAAATTTCTTATTTTTGACCTTTAAAATTTTTTAACATTGAAATTACAGCTAAATGTATAGGAATGATAATTTGTATATGAATAAGTACATTTACAACATTCATTTTTCTCAACTTTCCAGTGTTTATATTAAACATGTGGTACATCAATTCAGTACCACATACAATATTTATAGTTCTATTGTAGTGACTTCGTTAAAAGGTCTTTAAAATGAACAGAAAAACATCTTCATGAATTGTTATTCAATTACGACCTAAATCTTCTTTTTTTTTAAAAAAAAAAAAAAAAAAGTGTGTTTATAGTGACAGAAATTTTACTTCTAATTTTGTTACCTTTAAAAGTACTTAAAAACTTTTAAATATAGCTTCTTATCATCGAAATATTTTAATAAGTTTTAAACCTTGTTGTTATTAACTCTATTTAATATCTGTAAACTGAGTTTAAAAATTTTATTATGAATACTCTTATATTTATTCGCAAATTTGTGCATTTCTTACAAGAATATTGAAATTAAAAAAAAAAAAATTATATACAAAACTTTGCAAAGAATAGGTTTAGCCACCCAAGGTGCGCTTTACTTCATAATTATTATTAAATTACTCAATTAAATATAAGAATTAAAGTAAGCGATGAATATCGAGAAATGGACAAAATAAACATTTTTGAAATTAAAATTAAAGGAAATTATTAAATTAAATAAGTTTAAGCTAAATATAATTAAAATTAAAGCAAACGATAAATATTGTTAAATTGGATATATTTAAACTAAATGTAATTAAAATTGAAACAAACGATAAAAAAATTGAAAAGTGATCTGGTACGCAAAAGTGATCCAACTAAAACAATAGCCAATAGGATGACTGATAAATAAAATTATGTTATTGTTACCATTAATACGATCAACATTACCAATTTAACACATAATATAAGAGCCTACAGGCGAAAATTATTATTGAGATAAATTAAAGATAAGTATTTGTATTTTTAACACTAAACTATATTAATAATATAATTATGGGTTTCTGCAGTTTACGAGAATTCCTTCCCTTTATTCATAAAAATACAAAAAAGAAGAAAATAAACACCCAATATTTGCTAACTAGGAAAATTGCTGCTCTGAGAACCACTTGGTAAACTTCCACTAGAAAATCCACCAAAAGAATTCCAAGTTATAGTAAAAAGATATAGCTTTGCATTTCTTTTGAGTATCTTATCTTTTATTCCATTCCCATTTCAAAATGCTTAAAACAAATTTCAAACGTGCTCCATGCTTTTCAGATTTTATTTATCTCAAAGTATTCCACAAAACAAATGAAGATAATTTTTTTTAACTCGGATTCTTTTCCTGGATTTGCATGCGATCTTTTTTTATTCATCCAGAAATCAGTAATAGGGGAAGGGACAAATCTTTCAGTAAATAATTTTTTTATAAATGAAAAAAAAAAAAAAATGTAAATAGTTAAACCATATCTCACAGTTGAAAAACAACGAAAATTATTTTTCCTGCATTACTTTTTGCAACTTTGTATGGAAAGTGTTGCTGGAAAATCTTACGCTGGCAATTTTAATAAACCAAGAAAAAGAACGAATCTTCAAATAAATGGAAAAGAATTACAATAAAGCTTCCAATTTTTATGGGGCTTTTTACTCCTATTCTTCCACAAAAATATTAACCGATTACTTCTTTAACTGAAACTGTAAAGTGGCTATTCTAAATTGAAAAAAAAGGTACCATTTATTCTGAAAATGGTAACTGCTTTTTCGTACAGTTAAAATGCGAAAGCAGAGTTTTAACTTCCAATCGACGGGGCACTAAATCCTCATCTAAAATGTTTTCGATAGCGCAAAAAGGTACTTAGACGCTTAATTGAAAGAGAATTCAATATGTTAGAGGCCGTTAAACTTTTATGCATTGGTATTTTATGTATTGGCTAGTTTGCTTCTTCTGCTTCGCTGGAAATCTGAAACAAGAGGGAAAACTAGTGAAGCAAGAAAAAATATAATATAGAACGAATTTACTGCAAAACAATTCATTGTGTAATCGTAGCATCAAAACCTATCTCATGGACAAAGAAAAAATTTAACTGTACACATAAAAGAGATTATTACGAGTACTGCTATTATTTTTTATTTTATTTATATATGCGTCATAATTATTAAAGGAATAAATACCTCTCACTCAAACATTATTCTCTTATACTACATTATATTTGAAATCTTTAAGAAACATTTGAAGTTCGATACCAAGTTTTGAAAAGGACAGATTTAGCCACCTAAGGTGCGCTTTTTGTCATAATTATTATTAAATTAACCAATTAAATATAAGAATTAAAGTAAACGATGAAATATCGAGAAATTGACAATAGTACACTTTTTCCATACTAAAATTAAAGGGAACTTTAAATAATAAAATTGAATTAATTTAATATAAATATAATTAAAATTAAAGCAAACGATAAATTATTAAATTGAATATATTTAAGAAAAATGTAATTAAAATTGAAGCAAACAATAAAAAATTAAAAAGTGATCCAACTAAAACAATAGCCCCTTGGGTGGCTAATAAACTTACTATCTAATTATTAACACAGATTGCTTAAACATTTTACTAAATGCGCAGCGGCTTAATACTAGTCACGTGAAATATCCCCTCATTTACAACTCAGGAAAAGTCACAACAGCTCTCTTCAAAAAGACAATAGAAGTTAAAAGTCCTTAATAACTGAATTTAAAAGGAAATCCCTTTTCGGCTTCTCTGTCTAAGGCATCAACAAAGATGTCAGACGAGTTTTCTCCATAACAATCAAACAAGGGTTCGAATCGCCACTCTCACCAAGTTTAGCCGACCTCGTTTACTACAGGGTGAAAAGCAGTCTCCGAAATAGTGACGAAATCATAAAACGGCGAAAGTCAATTAATAAACGAATTTGTGTAATGAGATGAAGTTATTGACATGGCTGCTTGCTTTTCGAAATTTTTTTCTTATATCACGAAAGAGTTTGATAACCAGATTTAATTAAATACAGTTGTACCGTCAACATGCAAGTTCACTTAACTCGCGTTAACCAAAAATAAATAAATAAATAAAGCAAAAATAAATAAATTAACCAAATAATGGTGCGCAGTTCAGGAAACTTTAAGAGGTGTCCAAAGATAAACGAACAGAAACCTGAGTTAAAAGGGAGAGGTGGCAAGGGAATTTAACTCAGAATTACATTTCGAACTAACACGGTAATGAATCAAAAGTTGAAAATATGGAGTCAAAAATCCGAGTGAACTTTATAAGCAATCTAAAACACTTAACCAAAAGATTTTTAAAACGAGGCGATAGTCATAAAACTGCATCGTTATCCTAATCCCGGTGTGAAGGCTGAAAAGTAACAAGAATAAGGTGCTATCATACTTATTTTTTTCATCTATTTATTAATTTAGAATTTTAAAAAGCTTAGTTGAGAATTAAAATCGAAAAGCAGGTTATATATATATATATAGGAGGTATCCATCTGGACAAGACCCCTCCTGGTGCCTCAGTGTCTAAGGAGGCATGTTTGGTGTTGGCATTTACCAGTTCAGTGATGAGCTCTAACTTGAATCATTATTTTATTTGTGATTAGATGAAATAAGACTTCACAATATTACTATGTACAGGTGTTTTTTGCTTAACTAGTTCATAGGTGAAGGAAAGATGGCTACCCATTTTTATCACATATCAGCGATGGGCATTGGAACGCGATCTGGCGTTCAGAGTTCAGCTACATCGGGTGAAGAGAGAAGGTGGAGAAAAAGAGAAGATGAGAAGAGAAGGAGAGCTAAACGCTTCCCGGTTTTGTTCAGGAATAGGGGGCTCAGCGTGAGCTATGACACAATGCTGACTCGTGGTGTCATCGATTGAGTAACAGAGTAACTGGTTTTGCAATATATTTAAAATATATTGTGCTGTTATTGTTCCAGCTCTGTTACCTGGATATTTTACTCTGAAATTTTGTGAATAAAGCGTCATTTGTCGTTATCCTTCTATTTGGACTTGTTTTCACTTCCATACACAAAGGAAATTTTCGTAATATCATTCTGAACATATTCGTTGTTAGTGATAAATTTCTGTATGTTTATTTGACAAATTTATTGAAACACAGAAGGCTGCGAAACAAAAAAAAAATAGATTAATGGAAACACGATTAAAAGAGAGAGAATGAAATATTTTTAAAGATATATTTATTTGTGAAAGATTATTTCTATTTTTAAGAAATATTACTATTCTAAATATATTCGGAAGCAGTAATAAATGATTAATTCTTAATTTATTTCCGTTTATATAACACATCGATCAATAACTCCCGAGACTAACCCTGAGATGGCGCTCGTAGTAAACCAGTAACCAGGTCTTTCTAGAGTACTAACCTTTGCTTGAAACGTGTCAAAATTTTAAGTCGATCGGACCAGGAAAAAGGTTTTTTGAAGTGAAGTGAAAAAGGTTTTTTCCAAGTGGGTGCCGCGATTGCTTTCGATGGAACAAAATCAGCAACGAGTCGATGATTCAGAAAGCTGTTTATCGCTATTTACTCGCAACAAAAAAGATTTCTTGCAAAAAAAAAAAAAAAAAAAAAAAATTTTTTTTTTAAATGAAAAAAAAAAAAAAGATTTGGAAAAGCGTTGGAACGATTGTATCACCCTAAAAAGTGATTAACAAAAGGTGTTATGTTGATGAATAAAAAAAAATTTTGCAAAAAAAATGTTGTTTTCAATGTTAGACTCGGGAGTTATTGATCGATGTGTTATATATTACACATATTTATTGAAGCATAGAAGGATGCGAAACGAAAAATATATTAAATGACACGCGATTAAAGAGAGAGGGGTGGAATATTTTTAAAAAATCGATTTATTTGTTGAAGAAAATCATTAATCTAAGAGTAAAAAATGTATTCATTTGTGTCTTCTATTTTGTTTCTATCTGTTTCAGTAAAGTTTTTCTGTTGAAAGTATCTAAAATCTATATAGGAAAAAAAGTAAAGGGGAAGTAAAGCAATAAGATGTTTCCTTATCAAATGCTGGTCATATTTAACTACATTGTTTTTCTTTCTATGTTACCACTCCCATAGTAAAATGGTACGATTTCTCGAACAAAACATCTCGCTTAACTGAAGAAATAAATATCATCCGTTACATACGTTACCATTTGATGATTGTTATCGTTCTCATTCGAAGTTCTCTTTCTGCAAGATTAGGCTCGGGTATTTTATGTTGCATATAAAGATTTGTCCATTAAATCTCTTTTGGACTTGCTTTTCTATTTAAGTATTTCTCGTTGACAGCAAAATTGATTTCGAAGGCTTTTCTATTGATAATGCATTTTCCATTTTTTGCAACTTTGTAATTTATTGTATTCTAAGACTTTTACTGAGATATTAATAGCAAAATGATTGTTTGAAAGACATGGGAATTTTATGATATTCAAACGCAACTTATTTTTAGGCAAATTTTAGGAGTTCTATTAAAAAAACCGTCGTAGTTATGAATTTGATTCATAAAATTAAACAAACATAAAATTTGTTTTTCGTTTTATAAATGTAATTTTTTAATCGAAAATTTTAAAATCATTATAAGAAATTTGGTTAAAAGATTTTATAATGAGTACTTTATATTATGCTTAAAACTAGCTGCATAATGTTAACATTTTGATTGCTGAAAATTGCATTTAAACACAAAATATTTGGATAATTTTTTTCATTAATACTACTGTAGAGAATTGATCAAATTGTAAAGATTTATATATTTTTATTTTACACCAAAAATGATTATATCTTACTTAAGATAACTTTAAATTAATAATTTATCGTTTGTTTTAGTTTTAATATTATTGCTAATTTAAATAATATTGTTAAATTAAAGAATTTATTGTCTACTTTAGTATATTTGTCATTTGTTTTGACGTTACTGTTTAATTTAATAGTTTGATTTTTTATCACAAAATGGTTTGCTTTCAATATTTTTGTTACCTGAAATCAAGATTGTTTTGGTAATTTAGGAGCTTGTGTGTTTTGAGTGTTACAAGAAGATGTCGATGGAATAAACACTGCAGTAAGCTTCAGGGAATTAGACAATTAAGTTTCAATATTGTAATCATTGAGGACAGTATTGTTTTTACAGGTAATGGTATTACCAGTTTGATAGTCTAACATATCTAGTTTTATAGTTCTTTTTAGGATTCAATAATTAATTTAGGTGATTTAATTCGGATAATAATAATCATCAAATATATTTTATCATTAAAAAATGATCATTAAGTGAAAGGCACTAAGTATTCGATCCTTGGGCGTTTTTGACTATTTAAGAGCCCACGGCGAAAAACAATTTCGCCAGAAAGCGCGATAGATAGACTGAATTGGCAACTCTACCTTTTCGGACACCGGTGTATAATCGATATCTTTCAGTTCGTGGTTAATTAACAAAAGAAAAGGAACATTTTATTTATTTTTATCCTTATATAAAACATTTTGTTTAAATAGTTTTTATTTTAATATTGTTTATTAACATATTTGTTTTCAGAAAATAACGTGAACGAAAATACGTGAGCATAAAAAAAGATTACATAGTCTTAGGTTCAAAGGATTGTCATTCTAATTATTATGGTTATGTTTTTGCTTAAGGTAAATTTACGTTTCTAGATTATACAAGTGCTTAATTTAATATTTCGCAGTTTGCGTTTATTTTCATATCCGAATAGAATATTATTGTCTGTTTGATAATTTTTCATTTGCTCTTATTAAATGTTTAATTTAAAAGTTGATTCTTATGGCAAAATCATGTGTTTTTATTCTTTTCGGTGTTACCTTTGGATGCATTTTTGCACTACAGAATGTTTTACTTGTGAAAATAAAAATGTTTTAGAATTTTTAAGAAGGTACTTTCTTTTCTTGATAGTAGTTGCTTTTATGTATCCTGAGGCTCGGAAGTACACTTAATTTACGCTAATTAATATTCATTTTGAATCATTCTACTTTTTCGAGAACTTAACAGAAGATAAGAAAACGTTTGTTAAGTTAAGCTGAATTCAGCATCGCCAATTTCAATTTTTTTAAATACTTTATTTTACGTTCATTAAAATCAAAGGTGTTTTTTAGATTAATGTCTTGTTTTTAAATAACAAAACATATTACTTTTATAGTTTTTCCTCTTTCGTTTAACTTGTGATAAATGGATTAATATTTAATTTTTTTTAATTTATATACTACTCTTTAATGTCAACCGATTTTAAACCTTAGCTTCAGTTTTGAGCAATTTCTGAAATATTCAATATAATTGTATGACATTTTGTAGTTTCTTTTACAGATAAGTAAATCCAAATATTTAAAAGTTCGGGATATCACAGTAATAACTTCTTTTTTTCGTAATTGTATGTAATAATTGCATTTTTATTATAATATTACTTATTTATATTATTCTTATTTTGAATTTCTAGAAGTGGTTAGGTATTCGCCTATTAATTGGAGTAAACATCTGTTAAAATCGTTCTCTGAAAAGTTTTTGTATCATCAGAAGTTTCAAATACACATTTTACGTTAAAGAACTCATTCCTTAAGCAGTTTTATTTATACAAAATGTGTCAGAACCTAACTGAATTTGAAACGTTGAATCTTTTCGTTATTATTGACGCATTAGTACCATAATTTAATTATGTTTGAACCATTAACAGAGGTGCGAATATTGTATAATTACAATTACACAATTGTGGAAGTTATTAATACTGTCTTTTCATTAATGTCTAAGAACTTCACAATATTTGAAAAATTTCATTACGGAAGTATTGATAGTTTAGCATTATTTTACTTTGGAATTATTTTTAATTCTAATGTTTTAAAGAGTTATTTTTGTATTGTACTTGATGCTGATAAAGCATTTCCCGAATAAAGGACAAAACGTGTTATACTTGTAAAGGTAATTGACAGATAGTAATATCTAATTAATAAATAGAAAATCTTCCTTTTAACTACTAAGAAAATTTGCATTTATTTATTTAATCATTTACATAATTCTTATGTAATCATTAAAATGAGTTATTGTTAAATCAATATTCTATATTCAAACGAACTTTTAACCCCTACATTATCTATTAAATTTTCGTGCATATTAATATGCAATTTTTACAACATTTTTATGTATTTCACTTGGTGGGTGGGTGTATCAGTGTGTCATCAAATTTTCGATCGTTAATTTAACCCACTTCCCATCAAGCTAAAGATCTGAAACTTAGGGAATCGTTCTTACTCCCTTAGCAATGCAATATTTAGATATTTGCGACAAGTTTTAACTAATATTTCAATATTTTTAATGAACTTTACCACTTTATACAAACGTTGTTTTTAAAAACGTTGGTTTTTTATCTCGAATTATAGTTTTATGAAAATGTTTTCATATTAAGTGCTCATTTCAATTGCCCCTGATATTTGAATACATAAAATATATTCGAATTATATTTATATTAAGGTAAAAAGTTGTATGTCTCTTTCTTAAAATAGTAATCAGTAGAGTTCTAAGAGGTAATAAGGCTTTAAAAGAGTATAATAATTTTAATGTCAGTAATTCAAAAATGAAACAAGGATTTATTGAAAAATATTCACTAATAAGCAAGTTGTAAAAAAAAGAAACAAAAAAAAAAAAAAAAACTTTTAAAATGCTATCCTGTAAAATTTCAAAAACGGGCTTAATTTCCTTTTCTTCTGGCTTACATATGTAGTGATGAACGTTTTTATTGACATGTGTGACCAATCCGACAGACTTGGATAAGGCAAAAGAGTTCTTTAATAATCTAATAGAGAGAAATTACTGAACAAAGTTTTGTAGCCCCTCGCCAGTGCCGCCCGAATCCAGTACGGGCATCTCAAAAATGCAATATTAGTGGTACCCGAAATCTGTTCGGGCATAAGAAGTATTAATATTTTCCATAAAGCCCGAACTGAGATCGTTGTCGCTTCCAATAGAATTTTAACATGTAATTCACTCATTTCGCAAGTAGATAAGAGTGCTTATCCTTCAGGGGAGAAAAATTAGCGTGGTCAGAGCTATAAATGCACCAAAAAGAGGGTATTTCGATCAGTTAGTCGTTATATCTCATAGTCATTTTTCACGAATTTTATGTGCAAAAAGTCCGTTTTTGCTATGTCTGATTCAGACATCGATGGAGAATACCAGTAAGGCTCGTCTAGCATTCACACTTCGACCTTTCCTATGATTCGACTTCGGGTAAAATCATCCAGATACTGTCTATTAGATTGATTGTTCGACATTTCACACTGTGGTAGCAACTCGACTTCGTTTAAACTGATATACGCAGTGTAATCCCTTTACCAGAAATGCTGAACTTAACCGCCGGTGTGCTTTATCTCACTCCAACACTCCGCATTACGTCTAGATACGTATCTGCCCATGTGGTACCATACCTGACCCTAGTTTTCCTCCTGATTGGTATTTCAGTCCACTCTGCCTCTCAGTTCCACTTATATGCTAATTTTTCAATTGCACCCTTAATTTTTGCGCACCAGTGCACTTATATAGGAGCCACTGCGTGTATCATTTACTGTACGTAAAGCATTTTTGTCTCTTGCGATTTTGCAATAACATGTTATGAAGTACTGCATGCGATTGTAAGGCCTGTGAGTTTGCACTGTTGTTGATTTTTGTGTTTGTGCTAATTGTTTCCTATTAAAAAGGACTTGATTGTATGTGCTAGAGAGTCTCAGATTTAAAATATAAATTTACTCCGAAGAAAAACGTTTTTAAATTGCGTGAAACTTACTTCCGGAAACCGATCAACCACATATTAAAAGTTCAAATTCTACTACTAAAACTGCTGTACTAATTCTAAAAATGCTGTGTTATTGGTTTCAAGATCTCGTTACCTTAGTGTAGTTGTAAATAAAACGCTGAAACTGAACTCAATGACTCACTCGAATTAATTTATTGGTCCCATTTCTCTTCTTCGTTCATAAAATAACAGAACAGATTAATTTTAGTAAGGAGGTGGCTCACTTTAACGACAACAGAAGTTAAAACGTCTTATAAACTAGACCTAGGGAGAATACCTTTTTGCCTAATTGATAAGAGCATTGCAAGAAGCTATAGGTCACCGGATTAATCGTGGGTTTCAATCAACTTCGTCGCTCAAAATCAATCTCCCAATGAGGCAGAAAATACAATCCCGCAGAAGATTGAGTAACGACTCGTTTCAACAACGACCATAGAAGTTAAAACGCCTCAATAACTAGCCTGAGGCATAGCCTTAATAATAGCCGACAGATCGAGGGCTCGAATGAACCAACTCCATCGTTCAAGGTCAACCGATCTCTTCTCGCGCAACTGGGAAGAAAAACATCCATTAATGTGGACGGAACAATATCAAACTTCCGAATCATTGTGTTCTATTTATTGGATTCATTTGTTGTTTTCATTTCCTCACCAGAAAATAAAGTATTATTATAAAATAAAACATAGTTACTACAGTTCTTGAAAAATGTATCTTATAATATTTACATGATACACATTGAAGAATATAACTCTAATAAAGCATTTCTTGTCCTACTTTACTTGGAGTCAAGAAAATGCATTATTTAAATGAAGCACTCAATATGGCTGAGTCAAGTTCTAAAATCTGCTAATGGTAAGGTAGCCCTTGTACCCTGTAGTTAGCCGGAAGAACCATAATTAAGGTTAAATGTCTAATCCCTTCGGAATTTGGGGAAATTTAGGGCTAAAATAAAAACTTCAAATGAGTAATATTTGTCGGCTTATTGCGTTCGACAACGGTTCAACAACAACAAACCCTCCTTCTTGATGACTTTTACAGGTTTCCTCCTTTACGTGAAGAGAGCTTGAAACAATAAAAAATCCCTCTCTCGAACATGAGAACGCCTCCCGTTTTGACTCATTCTCCCAGGCGGGTAAGTTCAAGCTGTAATCCAAATTAATATATTTCCCATAAATTTTAATGTTATCTCTTACCCGTTGGTACGGTATTCTTTATTTATATTTCTTATAATCTGTTGTAAAAATATTTATTTTCAAGTTATTGTTGCAGAGTAGAATCTCTCTATCATACTTATAAATTGCAATTTCAGCGTTCCAGAAATTTATATATGTAGAATTACTTAAATCTACATTTCTCATTATGCATTCCTTATCTAAATAAATATATTGAAACATGAAAGTCTTAAAACAGAATGTGCGATGTTAATATGTAGATGTGTTTTCTAACAAGTAAAATAATGTATGATCCTCTCATTGTTTCATTCTAACTCCCGAAAGGTGTAATGATACTTAAATAAGAAATGATATTTTAAAAATAATATCACTGCTATAATCCTGCTACATCAGTTTACAAAATACTTAAGTTAATTTTTCAATTGCGTTTAATTATAATTAAATGAAAATCACTGCTTTTAGACTAAATCAACCATTTTGTTGCAAATAAAGCATTGAACAGGTATTATTCTTACAGCTAATTTTATGCTAATATACCGCATCGTGTTTTTCTCCCTATTCAGCAGAACATATTACAATAAAAGCCATTAATGTTGTAGAATTTTATTCACTATTCGAAGTAACCGACAAGTCTTTATTAGAAAGACATCAACACTAATGAAGTCTTCGATCTGACTTCATTAACGAGTATTTAAATTGTTCCTCGAGACGTTAAGGACATTGTTAGAGAGGATCGAAACTTTGAAGGCAGCTCCAAACATGTGTTTCTCAACAAATGCTTACGATTATATTCTGTTGTAATGAATTTACGATAAAATCCTTAGTTATAAAAGGAACATTTGCAGCAATGCTTTCTTTATCAAAGTAAGAATTCAAACGGAAGTACTCCGAAAGACTACTCGGACAGAATTTTAATAACTCTTACTTGTGATGGTTTATAATGATACAGTAAAATCTCGCAACAGTGATATCCCTTATAACTATAATTCTCTCTATTACGATATTTTTTCATAGTCCTGGCTGAATTTCCTTCAGGTTATTGTAAAGGAGTTCTCTGTATTACGATATTCTTTACAACGATAATTCTCTCTACAGCGATGGTAATATTTTTCTTTCCATCACAATAATTATCTCTATTACGATATTTTTTTTTCAAAGGTCAACTGATGTCTACGAAGTAAATGCTACACAAAGAAAGTCTAGATAAAATGTGGTTAGAACGTTGGACGGTGTTCTCATTTTGCATTCTTTGCTGAAAAACTTCATCGAAGTTTTGCATCGAACTTTGCGAAGTTTTTCGTGTAAGGGAAGATGAATAGAGTTAACATTTCCCGGCAATCACAAGGTTGAACCTTACTTCTATTCTCCCATCTTCGAAAAATGTTGAAGGATTCCTTTCATCGTAAGCGATAGATAAAACCTGGAAGCGTCTGGGAGTAAACTTTGTGATACGTTCTTTTGTCTACACTTGAGTATCATGATAATTTTACCCACCGATAAATTGTGTCAATTACAGTAATTTGAATCGGAAATTATTCCTGTACTATGCTAGAAGACTTTCATTAATTTATTAATAAATTTTGTTTATTTTGATTTTTGTTTATTGAAAATAGATAAAAAGGGCTCTCATAAAAGAAACATCAATCGAAGAGAAATTTAATGTCATGAAAGATATTGATAGAGATATGAAGCAAGCCGAGGTTTGCAAAAAATACAGTTTTTTACAATTGACTGTTACTATATTTTTAAAGAACGTAAGGAAATTAAAAATATTTTCAACTCTAATGGTATCGGTCCTCAAAGAAAGAGGATGAAGACAGCTTTAAATGATGAAATAGATGTTGTCACGTTGAAATGGTTCAGAGAAAAACGGGTTTTGAATATACCTTTAAATATACCAATTATTAGTGAGCAAGCCAGAAAATTTGCATGCATGATAGAGAAACCAGATTTCAAAGCTAGCAATGGATGGCTAAGAAGGTTTCGAGATAGACATGGGATATCTGTCCATGGGTTACTTGGTGAAGAAAAATCAGTATCACTGGATGACGTACGCTCAAGGTGTCAGAGATAAATGTGTCAAATTTTTGAAAAATATTCCATTGATAATGACTAAAACGCAGAAGAGACGGAATTATTTTTCCAGGTGTTACCTGAAAGAACATTACCTTTCAAAGGAAAAACCTGTAAATGAGGTAAAAAATCCAAACAGAGATTAATAGTATTGCTGTGTACAAAAATAGGTATGGCCGCGGTAGCCTAGTGGTCATGGTAGCGGACTCACGGTCGGCGGTTTTCGTCGAGTCGTAGGTTCAAGCCTTGCTGCCACAAAAGACCCGCCGTGTAGCCAGAGCTGATGCATGTTGAATCTATCGTAAATCAATGTTCTCCCTTCACGTGGAGTGGAAGTTAGAAGATAGGGTGCCCGCTCAGATGTCGCCCTCGATACTTGACCGAAGTTCAAAACTACGAGGCCCGTTGCCAATAGCTTTGGTGTTGCTTCTAGTGTGACACTAATAAAAACCAACCAAGCAACCAAAGTTTGCAAATATGTTGGGAAAGGATCAATTAAAGTATCTTGTATTTGGATGATCCTTAAAACCAAAATGCTTTTAAGACATTAAGAGCATGCCAATAGACTTCACTGTGAACAAGCGAGCTTGGATGACTTCAAAAATATTTAGTGAATGGTTATTGAAACTAGATAAAGATATAAAGTCGAAGAAGAAAAACATTGGTATTTTAATTGACAGCTGCTCTGCACATAAACCCGTTCCAAAATAGCAGAGTGTAGAAGTTTAATTCTATCCGCCAAACACTTCTGCAGCTCTTTTATATGAGCATTATAAAATGCTTAAAAGGGTATTACAGGAAACGATTAGAGGATTAAATGACTTTTAATATTGATCAAAAGCACACAGTGCCTGCTACTGTTACTATAAATGATTCATGTGAAAGAGTTAATGTAAGTTGGTAGGAAATGAAACCGAAGACCATATCTAATTGTTGTAATAAAGCTGGTTTTATTCAATAAGACGAAGAGAGTCAAAGAAATACTTCTTGAGAATATTCTGAGGAAGAAATTATTAATAAAATTTCTTGTCCGATTTTAAAAATGAAATTGGAAAAAAGTTTGCAATATCTATTCATAATTATTTAAATGTCGCTTAATGAAGTACAGATATTTTCGGAACTAACATATGAAGACATTCATTCTGAAATAAGAGGTGATAGCGCTGAAGTAGAAGTGTCAAATGATGATGATGTAAATGAAAAGGACGATTCCCCTTAACCTTTATTTCTAGCTCATCTAATGTTCCAGAGGAGCATCTAAATTCTTTAGATGCTCTTCGGGGTTTTTTTTTTTTTTTTTTTTTTT
>BMAW01057212.1:35036-49356 GCA_019974015.1 Nephila pilipes | reverse complement strand
ATATATATATATATATATATATATATATATATATATATATATATATATATATATATATATATATATATATATATATATATATATATATCTGTTTTTTGTAGGTTTTGTATTTTATGTATTTCTTTCAGTTTTCTTTCAATTTTTATATAATAATTACTTTTATTTATATTTAAGTTTCTTTATTCATTCTTGCTTTGTTAAATGTTCCTTCGTTCACGTGATTTTTGCTTATACATGAAATTAACAATAAATAAATAAATGTGTGTATGTGTTTGGGTATTAGTTTAATTGTCAACTTGAGTAGTACAGAAGTAGTTTTATTTTGTTTTTGTACTTTTAAGAAAATAGGATTTCTACAGCAGTTTTCGCTGAATTCCTTTTCATAGAAAGCTAATGACAGAAGTAACCAAGAACATATATCAAGTTGATTTAAGAAATGAAAAAAACTTGTTTGCATTAAACGATGCTAAACAGGTCAATATACATACATACATACACACACACACAATATATATATATATAATGAAGAATAACTTCAAATATATCAGAAATTCTGTTGAAGCACTTATCAGAATGGATTTAATTGATAAAATAAGACTCTTGTTTCCAATATGAATATTAATAAATTCGTATAAAACTCCTTTTTCCTTAATTTCTTGAATAAATCCAAGACTCCCGCTCATTCAATTCAATCATTCCGCAAAAATGTAAGACTTCAATTAATTTTATCTTTTTTTTAAAAAAAAAAAAAAAAAATAAAACTACATTTTTTTTTTTTTTTTTTTTTAGAATTTTGAAAATCTGCATTTATAGCTTGCATGTATTAAATCTGGTTGCATTTATAGCTTGCAACAGATGACGAGACTTTATATTAGTAAATTTTACTTACATATAACTAATTTCTTTCTACACAGTTTCAATTATTTCATGTTATCAAAAATGTATTTCCAATTTGGGTGGTCAAATATTTCATTATTTTGGTCAAACTTTGGTACTATGGCAGCAATCTAGACCTTAAGTAATGGAAATCTAATAACTTAGAGATCTAAGGATAGTAAAGTCATATTCTTAGAATGAATAAGCATGAAAGTAGGATGATAAAAAATTTGAAATAGAACGGACTTGCCCAAAAATGGGCGCCAAAACTTTAGTATTTAATGGGGGAACAGTAGAATAAAAATTTAAGAACGTAGTTTTGAATAGATAAATTGAACGATAAATTAAGAAATTAATTACAAGGAGTTGAGATTTAAAATATAAATTTTGTACACCTGTGGGAATTGATAAGTAAGGTTGTTCTTGTTACTTTAAAATTAGGTTTTGTATCATAACTTTCAAAACTCTTTTAAAAGAGAATGTCAGTAATACCGGGTGGTTGTATGTACAAGTTGAATTATGATGTTTTGAGAATAAGATCTAAAATTGTTTCGTGTTGGATATCAATGCATATTTACTTTCCCTTCCACCAACATAAAATAGATTGTGCCACGCCATGTAAGCTAAGGCTGCGCATGCGCGCAGCTTACATGGTGCGAAGCATGCGAAGTTCTCTCCCAAGAACTAATACGTCACTATTAATCCTACTACTGCTGCTGTTGAATCTCTAAGCGGGATGCTTGCGCTGCCTCGCTCTCCTTTACATGTGTCTTTTTAAATGCTGTAAATGAACTAGCTTTTCACAATTGAGCCATAGTTCTCACTGCGGTTACATCCAACAATGATTATGGGCCGAGGAACTGAAACGAGGAACCATTAGCAATGCACATAAAGAAAGAATCTATCTGAAAGGGCACTTCAATCTAAAGAGCTACGCATTCCCGATCCAAAAAAAAAAAAAGCTGAAACTGATTATGACGTAACTCAATGCTATAAAGAAGCTGAACAAGCAAAACTACAACACATGGAAACTGCAAATCAAAGCGGTCTTGATAAAAACCGAGCACTGGGATTATGTCAACGGCAACGAAGCTAAGCTTAACGAAGGTGCCACACCCTACGCCATTGAAAAGCTACGAAGATGGACTGAAATAGATCGAAGAGCTCTCGAAGACATTATTTTGTCTATCTACCCAAACGAACTTTGTCATGTAAGACATTGTACCATTTCCAACGATGTTTGAAAAAAGCTAAAAGGTGTATTCGAATCTAAAGGACCTCCAAAAAGGATTCGCTTTTGAAACAACTATTCTTCCGGAAAATTACCAACAGAGAAGCAATGTCGGATTTTTCGGCATAGTAGATAAGCTGAAAGATATGCAGCTGAATATTGCCGATGATTTGTTATCCATTTTATTTCTATACAGCATTCCGGACGATTTCAAAACTTTCCGTTGTGCCATTGAATCGAGAGACGAACTGCCAAATTCTGAAATTCTCAAAATACAATTTCTGGAAGAATTTGAAGCAAGAAAGGAAAGATAATTTCTGTATCACAGTGTGCTCCTCAATAAGGAAAGATAAGCAGTATTCAAAAACGAACTCTGAGAATTAGAATGCAAACCAAAACAAAGCAGCGAATCAGAAGTCTTTAAGAAATCTGAAGTGTAATTACTGCACAAAGTTTGGATATAACGCATCCGAATGTCGCTAGAAAATATTCGACAGAAAACATGCATCTTCAAATCACAATTTATCCATATTAGTGAAATCTGATGAATATGTATCGTCGGCTATGTGCTATAATAAAGAAAGAAATTCAACATCCTGATGTTTAGATATTGAAGTTACCTCAAATATGTTCAACGATGAAAAGCTATTCAACGAAATAAAGAAAGAAACAAACTGTTTCGTAAAATTAGCAGTTAATAAAAACCCTGAAGTAACCGGCAAAGGTTCGGTTGACATTACTGTTCAAAATGCTAAACACTCAAAGACAATTCTTCTGAAGAATGTGTTATGCTTACTGGAACTAAAATATAACCTAATATCAACATCTAAAGCCACACTGAACACTTGATCCGTTGTTTTCTCCCAAAAAGGATTCAAAAATAATTGAATCCAATGGAACTGTTCTGATGACAGCGATCTGTAAAGGAGATATATACTACGTGAAACCGAAAATTGAAACGGCAATTATTGCCACCGAATTTCAAAAATGGCATCAAATATTTGGACATTTAAATCAAAGTGATTCAAAGAAATTCAAAACTGAAAGAATGATGCGAGGATTAAATTTTGATATAACAGATTCTGTAAAGGACTGTAAAATCTGCATTCAATCAAAACAGACTGTTGCTATTTTTTCAAAAGAATCTAAATTCAAAAGTAAAACTCTTTTAGAATTCTTACATTCTGAAGTCTGTAGACCCATAATAATATCGTCACTACCAGATTCATAAATTTTTTGTTACTTTAAATAATCATAAATCAAGATACATAGTAACAATTTTTTTGAAAATTATAGATTAAGTTGAAAATCAAACAGGGAAAAAATTAAAACACTTCATGCTGATAATGGATTGGATTATAATGGGATCAGAATTCGAAACCTTTCTTCAGGAACACAGCCTCCGAAGAGAAAAATCTGCTGTTATGACCTCTCAGCAAAACAGAGATGCAGAAAGAGCAAATCTTACTGTAGTTGAAATAGCCAAACGTCTCTTAATAAAGACTAGACTAAATTCTAACTTCTGTGTGAAGGCAACAAATTGTTCCATTCACATTCGTAATCGCTATCATAGCAAGAGCATCGAGAATTCAACTTCATACGAACTCTTTTTTGGCATCAAACCAAGTGTGTCATATTCTAAAGTGTTTGGACAAAAAACATATGTTTTGAATAACCGATTGAAAGACAAATTTGAGCTGAGATCGAACGAACAAATCTTCATCGGATATTCAACAGAATCGGAGGCATATCGGATGTGTGATAAGAAAACCAGAAAAATAATAGCAAGACGAGATGTGAGATTTATTGACGAATTTGAAAATCATCTGCCAGGGTCAGAAATGGAATTCATTACCCTGCCTGATAAAAAACAAAGCTCTACCATTAGCGAAGGTACGTCATATGATCTTAGAATAGGATTTCTATCAGCAGATATAACAAAAAGAAAAGCATCGTCATCCGACTCCCAAACAGAAACCAAAGCTTCAGATTGCTGTGATATCACTTTACCAGATAGATGCGTTTTTCCTCCCGCGCATGGAAAACCTAGAATTTTAAGAACAGGCAAAAGTGGTCGTCCAAGAAAGGAATATGGACAAGTTTCCGTAATTTCGGATTGTTTTGAAACAAGCCCGAAAGTTCAAGAGGCTCTCGCTAGACCAAACAAATTAGCTTGGAAAATGTTATGAAAGAAGAACATGATGTATTAATTAAAGAAAATACATGGACATTAAGGTTATAGGATCGAAATGTGTTCTAAAAACAAAGTTAAAAAAAGATGGAGCTTTTGAAAAATTAAAAGCAAGAATTGTTGCAAGAGGTTGTTCTCAAAAACCTGGAATGGATTTTAACGAGAATTTGATTCCAGTTGCAAGATTAAGTTCAATCCGAGCTGTTATTGCTTACGCAGTTGAAAACAATCTTACTGGTTATCAATTAGATTTTGTGATGGCATGCGTAAATGGAGATCTGAATGAAGAAATCTTTATTGAGCAACCAGATGAATTTTGTGTTTATCCAAATAAAGATCAAGTTTGTTTACTAAACCGTTCCCTTTATGGTCTCAAACAATCAGGGAGACAGTCGTACAACAAACTGGACACGAAACTCAAATCCCTAGGGTTTAAATCATTAAATGCTGACAAATGTGTTTATCATATGAAATCATCATCTGCTGAAGCAACCATCTTTGTATATATGGATGATTTAATAGTACTTACAATCAGCAGAAACGTTTATGAAAATATTTGTGGTGAGATAGCAAAATTCCTTACTTTCAAAATGGAAGGCCTAGGACTACTGCATTATTGTTAGGAATTGAATTCAAACAACATAAAAACAGTTGAAAAATATCTCAATCGATGAACATTCATGATATCTTACACAAGTACAAATGTAAGATGCAAAAACTGTTGCAACTCCCATGGATACAAGCATTAAATTAACCAAAGAGATGCAGAAGAAAAATCGGAAATGCAAAACTTACCTTTCCGATCTTTAATTGAATCTCTGATATATCTGTCCGTCGCTTCAAGACTTACTTTACTTACGCTATCAATATTTTTAATCAGTTTAACAACAATTCAGGGAAAACACATCGGATAGCGGCAAAAAGAATCCTGAGATACTTGAAAGGAACTAAAAATCAAGATTAATTTACAAACAATCTTCAAGACAATTAATAGGATATGATGATTCTTCAGTTATCAACAACAGGAAATCCTGCAGAGGATATGTCTTGAAGTATCCTGAAGGAGCGATTTCTGGGAATCAAGAAAACAACGAACTGTTGCATTATCAATCACAGAGGTAGAATATATGACTCTCTCCGAAGCAACAAAAGATATTCGTTACCTATAAAGACTTCTCAATGAACTTTCACAAGAATTTGATATAGTGAAAACTGTGGTGTTTACTGACAATCAATCACCTCTAAAACTTGCGAAAAATCATGTATATTATATATATATTCACGCGCAAAACGTTATCATATTCATCATCATTCTGTGCGAGAAGTATACGAAAATGGTTTGTTCAATTTAAAATATTAACAATCGAATGAAATGCCAGCTGATATGTTAATAAAATGTTTAAATAGTAATAAGCATAAGGCATGTACCAAATTAATTGGATAAACATATACCTGTAATTAATCTTAACATATCTATATATAAATTTATAAGTGCTTGCAATATATTTTTAGGCATTATAATGTTTATTAGGAAATTGCATAATTGTGTTTGTGTTTGAAATAAGCATTGAGGGGGGAATTATGGATATCAATGTATATTTGCTTTCCCTTCCCCCAACATTGCACTGCGCCATGTAAGCTCCGACTGCGCATGCGCGCAAAGGATGGCGAAGTTCTCTCCAAGAACTAATACGTCACTATTAATACTACTACTGCTGCTGTTGAATCTCCAAGCGTGAAGCTTGGAAGTCTCGCTCTCCTTTATACATATCTTTTAAATGCTGAAAATAAACCAGCTTTTTCGTAATTGTACCACGGTTCTCACTGCATTTACTTCCAACATTTCGATTAATTAATTCACTATTTTGCATGAACCAACATGCTTTACATATGCGAATCACTAAATTCTTGGAACATCTTGGATATTAAAATTTGTGTTTGAAATTTCTTCATGCAGTGAGCAAATACAAGTTCTAGCTGATAGGACATTTAAAATGTAAATAAATTATTTATCCACTAAATTCATTGTTGAATTTCATTAAACAATTAAAGGGTAGACTATGTGTAGTGCGACGCAGATCTTCTTATGCGTAGGTAGAATATGTTGTTTCCGAGTGAGGGATTCGTCTATAATGATCCCTGGGTATTTAATAGATTAGAGAGTTAAATAATTCAATCGAGGAAGGTGTTGAGAGTTTGAGATGCATACGTTTTCAGTTAAAGGAAGAGCTTCGTCTTGTTTAGAGTGGTATTAATTTTTATTTTCTATTTGTTCAGAAAATATCTCAGTGATAAAATATGTATAGATAAGACAAAATAATTGATTTTAGGTTTTTCTTAAGTAGGGCTAGTATGATAGTATTATCGGCACACATACGTAATGCAATTATCCAGATTTCTAGAATGTATTTTGAATGGATTTTAAACAGATTAAATTCCAACAGAGATCATCATTTGACAGAAATTCTAATATGCTTGCAAGTGATCCAATAAGAAGAGAGAATTTAGGAAAAATTTATCATTGATATAACATGTGTCGAAAATTAATTTAATTACCGATGAAAGAAGACATTGTGTCGTATTTCCTTCATTAATTAACTCTACAGACATCTTAAAATATAATTAAATAGTCAATAAGTTCAGGATTTCAATTGAAGATACGTTGGAGACAGCACACTTCATTATCTATCAAAAAATATTCAAGATCTCTTTCTATCTCTCGAGTCCCTCTAAACTCAGTCAATTCTAACTTATATTCTGTTTATTTAAGTCTTCACTTACCAATTCTTCCGCAGTAGCCTTGTGGTCATTGTCGTGGACTCGCGACTGACGGTTTTCGTCAAGTCGTGGGTCCAAACCTTGATGCCACTAAAGACCCGCGTGTAGTGACGTTAATAAAGCCAAACACCAAAATCGCTTACCAAATCCCTTGTTCCGATTCACACCCTTCTTTTTTATGACAGGTTCAACAGTTATTATTATAACTGGGAGTTATCTTAATCCAAATCATCACTTTCAACGATTCAATCCTATTTGCAAATATCTATCAGTGAGTCGTTATTCTCTACCTTCTTTCTCTTTCCTTTCAATTCTGTTTCTTTTGTATGTCACTATCACTATTTCAATTCATTACACTTAACTTCGTCTAATTTGTCTATTCACGTTTCATTTCGATCGGAAACAAATTGTAATTTTATGCAATTCAAATTACTTAAAGATCTCCTACGTTAGAGAAGAGAAATTTACAAATAACCCAACGTCACAACACTAACGATGATACAAACAAACTTTAATAACAACTCGTATATTCCACTTTATATGCATTTAAAATATCTATGTATTAAACCTTAACACTGAACTCGTCATATACAGTTTTATGTGAATATTATATAAATACCAGCAAGAAGTCTATACAACCACTTGAATGTACTAAATTCTCTCTTTTTCAGAAACATATTTTGTTCGCTATGTGTTCTATCATATATATAAAGTTATATGTATCGCCACAATGAAAATTAATGCAATTATTATTTACGATATAGAATTTATAAGGAGACCGTGACTCGTCCTTTTATTTTGACAGTTAATGGGTCTAGCCATAATTTGTAGAGCTTTTTTTGGTCCTGTTCCAATATCAAACGCAAACAAGATATACTAATAAATATTTTTAAAAAAGAGTTCATTTAGTTAATTAAATAAATTGATAAGACCCTAAATAAATTGATCAAGCAATAAACTGCAGTTGGTGTCAGCTTCAAGTAAATAGAATAAGTAAACACACTAGCATAAAATTGTTAGGTTATGCAAGTTTTAGCAAACACACCCGAAAGAAGATGAATTTATAGGTATTTCTACAATAGTGGTTGGTAATAACTTTCTTCAGTAAATATTGTCATTTTAATTAGCAATCTTCTTTTAAACTGCTTGTTCGAAAGCGTAGTTAAATATGGAAATAAATAATTCAATTAACTTCCCCATTTAACATATTTTAATGAAACAACTTTAACAATAAACAAGTAATCATTGAAAAAAAAGAGTCCTTATGAAACAGAATTACAAGAAATGTTCCGTGCAATGTTTTGCAAAGAACTGATTTAATCACCCAAAGCGCTAACATTTTTTAAAAAATAATTATTCAATTAAATATAAGAAGTAAAGCATGCGATATATGACAATTGAATGGGAGTTTCTGAGATTTATTGATTAGGGTTAGCCAAAAAAGGTCTTCAAAAAACACTTTATTTTTAAATGAGCTCAGGTGATTATTTTGTCTTTGACAAAAACAAAAGCCCCTTAGGTATCTAATATACATACAAAATGAAATAACTAAAAATGAAAAGGTCCTCAAATTCTGTTAAATATTGATTATTCTTTCGAATACTTGATCTCTATTAAAAGAGACATGAAATTAATCTTATGATTTATCAATCTATCAATCGAAAGGGCACAAACAAAAGTACAGGTTATCAATTCTTGTTTGGAATCAGACAAAATTAAAATCTCATCCTTTTATAAATATGGCTCAACCGAAATTAAATATTACTTGATAATTAAATAATTGAATAAAAATAATTTTGAATATTTGAAATTATATATTGCTTAAAAATAAGACTGGGTTTTATAAAATCGATAATAATTCGAAATGCAAGGAAAAAAAATTTAAATAAAAATTAAAGATTACTTATTAAGTTAATTTTGTTTTTTCATGTCTCATGAATAAAATTCAAAGAAAAATATAGTTGAAAATAAACTTTAAAGCTTCATCGTCACATTTTCTCTTTCCATTCTTTTCACGCAGTTATTTATATAAATAGATAAAAAATGCAGACTTATCAGAATAGTTTCTATTTAAATAATATCAAAAGTTTTAAAAGGATTTAACTATATAGAGAATTAATTCTTAAATAAGACATGTTTAGTATTTAACCAGCCTTCTAAATGCATAGAGCGTGTTGTTTATTCTTATTACAAAGGGATTCATAGCTAGCACTTAAAATAATATAAAACCTTTAAGATAATTGAATATAAATGGAAATGTAGTGTTAATAAATAAATAAATCATATCATAAAACAGAAAGTAATTATATCTTGAATATAGTAAATAAATCTTGTGAAATTCTTTTTCCTTTAAAACTTTCTGGGAAACGTTTTATTTGAAATTTAATATCTTTGAAAATTATTTTCTTAAAAATAGTACTTTCTAGTTTTTTACTTAAAATAAATTAAATTAGTTTATTCAAACGTTTCGTGCATAATCATTCAAATTCTTTCTTTTAGAATTTAACTTATTTCTTGTCTGAATAAAACTATAGCAATTGTCAACTTTTTGGATTAATTACGTTTAGTATCTGCGTTTTCTGTGAAAAATCAACTTAACTGATTTCTATTCTTTTTTTTTAAGTGGATGGTTACTTTACGGAATCCAATTAACACTGTAAAAGAAAGACTTTGATTTCTTTTCTTTGAAAGTAAATTGCATTTGAAGGATAAATGGAAAAGAATAATAAAAATTCTCATGCACCTTGAAAGGTGTGAAATGTAATTATAAGACTTTGCTTTTTGTAATTGTTTTGCGTATTTGTTTCATAGTTTTTCAGGATTTCCGAATCAGAAATCTTCTTGAGACTTCATTTCTTTTTAGTTTTCATTTCCAAGTTTTGTCAGAAAGTTTTATTATTATTATTCATATAACCAGTTATATCATTATTTTTTCTTTTTTGAATTTCTAATTTTCTCTCGTTTATACTTTTTAATATACCTGTAATTTACTATGGAAATTATTCTTAAACTTTAAAAAATATGGTAAGTAATTCAGAGTGTTGGATAAATGCATTATTGCGCTTAAATTTCCCATGGAAATAATTTGTTTCTTAACAAAATTAATGAAATTAAATTCTTACATTTTTTGAATAGAAATTTGAAACTTGCATGTAAAATTTTTAAGCTTCTGTAACTTACTATTTTTATAAGTATCCAAACTGTATAAAAAAATAAAACTTTTAATATGCTAAATAGGAAATATTTATTTTTTGCTTCTTAAATAACATCACCTACCTGACGATTCATAATAAAGCTTTATAGAAAATGTTAAGTCTCTTCTCTAATAAAGAAGCATGATTTAATTCGAGCTTTGCATGACGTTAGTAAATTCATACAGAACTGTTCAACTGTAAGATTACATCAAAATGGTATAGTTTAAATTTATATACTTTCTATTTTTGAATGGATAATGTGGTTAAAGTACAAGAGATCTTCGTGTATAGTAACATCCCATTTAGAACGAAACTCTTAAACATTACAACACAGTTATTTTCCCTCGTATTAATATAATGTTGAATTGTAATCATGATTCGTCTTTAATTTCTATTAATAGTACTGAACATTAGTTCCACTCAATGAAATACTTCGATCTGATCATTGTAATATGCTCCAGTTGTTAATGAAATGCTTCCATTTGATTAAAGTAATAGGCTTCAGTAGTTCCACTCAGGTGTTTCACCCAAAGAAAACTCTTTAGTTTAGACCTCTTGAAGGTATCTCAAATTAGGTTTTGAGTTTATGTTTCAAAATAATATGATTGGTATTAAAGGTAAATGTGGGCGAAAATATCATTATATATTTTGGCCCCCTCCCCCATCTTGTAATACTTTGCTAACACATAATTTATGCAGGTTTACGATCATATCTTTCAAAATTGCGAATGCAATCCGAAATTTCTCTTATTCATTGCAAAAAATAAAATTGAATAAAATGTTTCATAGCTGAAACTCGTCACCTATAAAACTATAGTATATTAAGCAAATGCTAATAACTTAATCAACCGGGTGGAGCTCCCTGTCTGAGTAAACTGCGTAAAAAGTTTGAATTTCGAATAGAAATCTAAACTACTACTAAAATTAGATGTCAATCGAGCGCCAGCGAGATTGCCGCCTCTGCTCAATGTATATTTGTTAAAAAAAAATTTAGCAAGAACAATTAGAAATTTTGAGAATTTAAATTAAGGACTTAAAAAAATGAAAAGTACAAAACATATTAGAAATTTAGAAAATTTAAACTCAGTTGGAGAGGGGGTTCCGCAGGAATGTTTCCAGTTAAACTGCAACCATTCCCACAACCTCCACAGGTGGAGGGAAGTGATATATTGTTTGCTATTTGTGAATTTTGTCAGTGAAGATTTTACATTGATGGTTGAGGTGAGATTATGGTGGAATGAGTGGTTGGGACCATTTAATGGTTTTATAGGCGAAGTTTTATTTTTGATTGACTTCTGTGAAAATTGTTTGTGCTCTGAACAAGGGATTTGGATGATTTTCTATTGTAGTAAAAATATTGCGAGTAAGTTTGATGATGAAATTTTCAATTTGCTCCTCTTTGAGATTATTGTGAATTACGAAGTTTCTTACGTACCATGGAGCGTTTGTCATGATTCTTAGAATTTTGTTTTGAAGCTTTTGAATGTGTTTCGGATGGCTCGGGGCTGCCATCCCCTTAACAGGGGAGGCGTAGGTGATAACTGGGTGCAAAATTTGCTTATAAAGTAGGACTTTGTTTTTAAGTGAGAGTGGAGAGTGTCTACCAATTAAGATGATGTAAAGGTGTATTTTGTTCCCGAATTTGCCTCTTAAGTGTTTGATATGTTTAGAATAGGTTAATTTTTGATCGAGGTGCAGACCCAGATATTTTACCACCAATACCCAGCTGAGTTCTTCATTGAAGAGCCTAAGGTTGCGTGGTTTTTTTTTTTTTTTGTCTTCCTTTGTGGAATAGTGTTGCTTGTGATTTTTCGACATTGTGATAGCAATTCTCCAGTGAGTAAGCCAATTCTCTAGGGTGTGTAGATAATTTTGTATAGTTTTTTAATGAAGTTTGATGTTGTAGCCCTGGGCTAACACCGCGGAATAATCCTCAAAGAGGCAAGTGCAAACTCTGGTATGGTGTGGGAAGTCATGCGTGTACAAATTGTACAAATGAGGTGAGAGGAACGCTCCTTGAGGAGTGCCCGCATGAATTCTGCCCAGGGTAGAGGAATTTTTGATTTTCCTGACTCTGAAAGTTCTGTTTTTTAAAAAGTAGTAAATTATTTTGACGATGTAATTTGGAAATTTTAGGTTTATTAATTTAAAAATAAACCCGCCATGCCACATTTTATCGAAGGCTCTTCTTACATCTAAGGATACCCCTATGGTATGACGTTTAAGGACAAACCCTTCGTTGATAATGTTGCTGAGCCTGATGAATTGATGTGTTGTTGAGTGCCCCTCCCTAAAACTTCATTGCTCCGGGGGGGGGAACAGTTTGTAATTGAGATGTGTGGTTTTTAATTCTAGTTAATATTATTATTTCAAAGACTTTAGCAGTGTTGCAGAGCTGACTAATTGTTCTGTAACTCTGCGGAAATTTATGGTTTTGGCGAGATTTGGGGAGCATTATCACATTTATAGATTTCTAGCAAGAGGGAAAGTAGTTATCAATTAAACAATTATTGAAAGTTTTAGTGAGATGGGTTATTGTATTCAATGGAAGTAATTTAAGGGCATAGTTGGAAATATTATCCGGTCCTAACGCTTTTTTCTGGAAGATTTTTAATTGTGTTTATAATTTCATTTGGGTTGGTAAGGAGAGGGGTGAGTCTAAGTTTTGGTTATTGAAAAATTTTTGGACTGAGGTTTCTCCACGTTCAATTATATGGTCATCATAGGGTTAAAGTTTTTTGTGGAAGTGTCTTCCAGGATATTTTTGAAGACTTCCGCCTTCTCTTCATCTGATAAACAATACCTTGTTGATCATGGAGTGAAGGAATATCTATAGGTTTTCTTGCATTTTTCTCTTCATATCATATAGCGAGTTATCTTCAAGGCTTAAATTTTTAAGAAGGTTGTTCCAGAATTTATTTTTATGAATTTTTTTGAGAACTTTGATTTGCCTTTGAAAGGGTTCATCTCTCTTTTGAATATAGGATCTCTTGTGGATTGGTACCTTGATCAAAATTTATTTTTGGTTTTGATTAAGTCTAAGATGAGGGGTATTTATAATTTTGGGGACACTCCCTGCAGTGATCACTTATGTGATAATGCTGTCAAAGTTGAGGATGACTTCATCAATTTTGTTTGCATCAATCTTTAGATTTCCTTCCATGTTATGAAATATATCTTCTTGGAATTTAATCTAGTTTGTAGATTTCATGGTTCTGAGAATGGGGGGGAGGGAGTTATTGAGAAGAAGATCAATGATTACAGGGTTATGGTCACTGCTAAGTTCATTAATGCAATCAATATTGTCTAATGCTAGATTTTTTGCGAATGTAATATCGAGAACTGAATTATTGGTATTGTTGGTTGACAAGTGAGTAGGAGCAATGGGTGTAAATATTTCTATGGAACTGTTTAATGCCCGATAGTATAAAATTTTGCCGTTTCTGTTGGACGGTCCCACGTTCAAACTAGGATGTTTGGCGTTGAAATCCCCAAAGAGAATGACTTTGTTGTTGTTAAGATAAAAAGTGTCAAGTTCCATGGTACTAATGGCGCCGTGTGGAGGTCTGTAGATGCAAACGACGGAAATAGTGCTATTGTCGTTAATTCGCAAGTTTATTGCCATGTATTCAATTGTGTTGGTGGTGATATCAAGTGCATAGTGACTTATGGAATTTTTAATAAATATGGCTGTACCCCCCTGTGTGTTAATATGTCTTTCCTTGTTATTTTTATGTTGTCAGAAGGTCTGAGGTAAGTTTCTTGGTTCCCGATAATATCGGAATCGTGCTCAGCAACCGAATTTTTAAGCTCGTCGAGTCTACCTCTAACTCCGTTAGAGCTCCAGTTAAAAATTCTCAGACTTTTTAGGCTATTGGTGTGTTTACCCATTAATATTAGATTGCATTTGGTTCTGTAGAATTTGGAACATACTGCTCATCTGTGGATCATTTGGGACATTTGGAGCAGTATGGTCGATTGATTTGAGGAGTTTGCGTTGACTGGATTTTGTATAATTTGATTTTTATTTTGGGTTGATTGGATTTTTTT
>BMAW01057212.1:0-32263 GCA_019974015.1 Nephila pilipes | reverse complement strand
TATTGCTAATCTGTACTTGTAGAAATGTTCATGGAGGTAGAAAGACTTAGAAGATAGTTTCTATTTGAGAACATTTCTTGCGTTCTATTGGAGAGAGGAGGTACTCTGATGCTATATTGCTGCCTCGATGGAGTTAAACTATTGATACATGGAGCAGGAGGGATTCTCATTCCTATTTCTAAAACTTCAAAACAAAACCAGTAAAAAATGCATGGGAAGAGAGGGAATGTGTGTGTGTAACTCCCTAGCCTCACATTGGCCGCCATTCTGAAACTCTTTTTCACTATTTAATTCTATTGACAACTTTCAATCTACTATTCTAGTCAATAATTACTAGATTCCAACTGAAGATACCTAAGAACAAGATAAAATACTTTATTAATCGTTGAAGAATATATAAGGTCACTTCCTCTCGAATTCCACTTAAATCAACCAAATCACTCACCAAATAACTCGTTCTAATTCCTACAAATCTTTCTAACAGTAGCTTTGTTTCTTGGTACTACGACTGAGAATCACTAATTAATCCGGCAAATTTACTAATAATTATTATCATGACGTTATCTCTTTTCATTCTCCATCATCTAATTTATCTAATCACGTTTCATTTTGGTTGAAAGATACTGTAATTGTATGCAATTCAACTTACTATAAAGTCCCCGGGATCAGTGAAGATAAACTCACGAATAGACCGCATCACAAATTTTATTATTGAATTTTGAAAATAGTGGACATTTGTGGGTGTTTTTTGTAGACATGTAGGCCTTGTATAATGCTTAAATTGCTTATTGGTCAGCATTATATTTCATAGACATACAACGAACACTAAAACATAGCTTAAGTAACGAACAGACATGCATTTATAATAATAGATAGAACGAATCTGCCCACTATCCAAGAAATTATATCCTTTTTCATATACTTATCAGAGAACTACTGAAAGATCCAACTATCGGAATCTGTATTCTAATTAGTTAATTCTGGTCAGCTCATCATGACGTGATGTTATTTCATCAGTTTGTTGAAGAAACAACTTTAAGCGATTGTAGTTACTTTTGATATTTCCGTCAGGCGGACATTTAATAACTTTGGAATAAGCGCGAAATAACTGTTTGGAGTTAGTTTAAGACCAAATAGAATAACTCCAGAAAATCATTAGACATACAGAAACACGCACACTGTTATATATATATATATTCAAGAAACAAAACAAAATTAAAATTCTGTAACAATTTTCAAATTGGATGTAAAGTTAATTGCTAGTTAAATGCTCAATATTTGAACGAAAATAAATTATTGAAAGAAATTATTTTATATGTTTTATGTAACGAGAAAAAAAAATATTTCTTCGTAAATTTTCCCAAATGTACTCTGATATAAATCTATTTTTATAATTATAAATTCGTTTTGTTGCTGACATAAAACCTCTTTTTTTCCACTTAATAAATTAAAATTTAAATAGAAAAATAAAAAAAAATCCTGTGAATACTTTTCATATTCATCTAAAGAATTACTTATAAAAGGCTACATAAAACTTTTTATCATAGCTATCCCCTTGAGAGATGCGTGTCCTTTTGTTATTTAATTAATAAATGTATCTTACCTCCAGACATAACACGGATTGAAAACTTAATTCAATTTAACGCGTTGTCATAGCGCCCATGGTTTGGCGCAAAATTTAATTATAATTTTTTTAAACCAAATTTGCCAATGAGTTCCCTAAGAAATTCAAAACCGTGCAAAACGTTATTTTTTGTACGTGTTATCTTATCTTTTAATAAATATGAATAACATAAACAAAATATTTCAGAATAATATATAAAATTTTAAGCGTGTATTTTATAAAGCGGAAGTCAACAATAAATAATACGAAATAGGGATATTGAAACAAATCTTAGGAATCAAGCTACTGCTTTTTATTAAAACGTGTTTATGTTTTTCACTTGGTGTGTGTGAATGTCATCAAATTTTCGATCGTTAATTTAACCAACTTCCCATCAAGCTAGAGCTCTGAAACTTTGGGAATCGTTCTTACTATCCTAACAATGCAATATTTAGACATTTGCGACAAGTTTTACCTAACATTTTCTTTAATAATACAGTTTAGCCCTACCACTTGGCACTATTTCCAAAATTGGCACCAAACTTGGCTATTTTTTTTGGCTGAACATTAACTCCGTAAAACGGACCAGGGTAGCCACATTTGGCAAAATACCGCCAAATAATTCCTGTCGCCAAGGGTGGTTCGGTTAAACTTCATTCCAACCATTTAATTTACCGGATGAATCAATTAATTTTAGTTAGTTTTAACGTTTTTATGTATTTCATTTGGCGTGTTTCTGTCTGTATGTGTATCTGTGTGTCATCAAATTTTCTCTCATTAATTTAACCAACTTCCCATCAAGCTAGAGCTCTGAAATTTCGGGAACCATTCTTTCTCATCTAACAATGCAATATTTAGATATTTGCGACCAGTTTTAACTAATATTTCAATAATTTTCTTAAATTAACTTTGCCACCATATGAAAACGTTGTTGTTAAAAACATTGGTTTTTATCTCGAATTATTGTACATATCCTTGCTTTTTAAACTTATATAGAAATCATAATCTTCATTTTATAAATAATGGTTTCCATAGACAAACGTTTTGTAGCTAATAAGGAATGAAACACATTATATCAGAAGTGGTTGTAAAGTAGAAAAAGTTGTACATGACTACTTTCCACCCTCATATCTTTGCTATTTTGTCTATTTGAATACATAAAAAAGCAACCGAAAGAGCACAAATGAATGGATTGTCTTCGATTTTTAAAAATATTTTTACTCCTATTTTAATTATTCGTTTGAGTCTTTTCCAGTCTTTAAAAATATTCTAAAATATTTTCATAAAGCGGAGGGAAAATGTAATTCCGTACAAACATTCATTACTTTTTTGTTCTTTTGGGTGCCCTTTTTTTACATTCAAGTATGTAAAATAGTAAATATTTTAGGGTGGTAATAGAAATTCCGTAGGATTAACATAACATTCACGAAATCAAAATGATCGATAGACGGGAGCCTTAAGGCTATTTGAAAACACTTACTGTAAGGATAGTTCTATTTTGATAGTTAATCACGATATTGGAACAAAGAGTTACAAATTTAGTATTCGTACAGACAAACAGCTCCAGCTAAAGAAAAATCTGTTCCTGTCGATTCACGATGTCTCTAGGTCTCATTTTGCTCTGTATATTGTAAACCTGGATAGTTATTCGATCAATATAAATAATCATCTTTGTCACATTAGCATTTGGAATTTTTAACAGCAAGTGTTAGTAGAATAACTCACACACATGCATCAATACTAACAAATAAATTACATTTGCAATGCTTATGAAATAAAGGACTTAACACTCGAACTCCGAAATTTTGATCTGTTATTGTAAATATTGCTCAAACTATGTGCAAGTTAAATTAAGAAAAAAACACTAATATTAACGTTAGTTTTTTGCTCAAGTCATACAAATTTTGATCCGTTGATGAACGCACTCTCATGCTGAGGTTTATTTTTTTCACCTAATAATCTTTTTATGATCATTTAATTTATATTAAAAAGTAAAATTTACATTTGAGTTATCAATTATGAGTTAAGAAGTTTCATTGTCAATCATTTTTCAATCAAAATTCGTACTCAAAAAATTAATGAATCTATTCTTTATTTAATACCTTATTTTGCGAAAAGAATATTTTCATAGCAAATGTGTGGATTCTTTTGTACAACACACACATATTAGAAATATTTAGAATTCTTAGCAATGACATTTTATAACTAAACTATAATTGTAACATAAAACTTAAAATACAAAGATAAATAGTGGTGTGAATGTGACAAATCTGAGTTTTAAAAAATTGATGGATTGGTTCTAGTAACGTCGCAGTAAAAGCAACAAGAGGGATATTAGTGACGCACCTCGTAATTTTGTACCTCGGTCAAGTGACGAGAACGACACCTGAGCTTGTAAAGTTCTCTCTTAACTTCCACATCACACTAACGGGAAGACTTAAAACCATGACAGATTTAACGTGCATCAGCTTCGTCTACGCGACGGGTCTTTAGTGGCCTCAAGACTTGAATCCAGAGCTCGTTGAAAACCATGGGCGTCGATTCCACGAATGTGACCACTAGGCTACCACGGCTGAGTTATAAAAAAATTGATTCAATTTATTGAGTAATATTTCGTTTTGAAGTTGTAGGTTCTTAGTTTCAACTCTGAAGATTTCAAAAATACCAGATACACAATCAAATAGTCCAACTTTAGTGGCTCAAGTTTTTATTTATTGTTAACAGCCACACAACACACACAATTAACATAATATTCAAAACTTACTAACACTAAAACATTTGACTTTTGTTTCATGCCATTTTTCAGTCCTGCTACCGGTCGTAGCCGCCATTCTTTCATTTCTCTCTTCACTTCCTCATCGTCGTATTTCCTCCGCTCGGTGGCGTGGCAAGCAGAATGGAACATTCTTGATGCATGGATATTATTGTAATTATCTTTAGTGATCTGCGTGCGCGCGTTATTCAATTTCAGAAATGACTTCGGATAATTGTTTTGAAATTGTGTAACATCAAGAATATGATAGACTAAGTCGCATTAAAATGTTTTTAGGATAATAGTTTGTTTTTTTTTAATCCGGCGAATCTTACATATTGTATTCAAATGACAAAAGATTTAAATTCTTCTTTTTTCAAGCCTAAACATTAGCTTGTCCCTAAAGATGTATTAGGGATAGAATTTCTTATCTACGTATGTTCTAGTAAACACCAAAACTAAATGAGAATTATGAATTTTCCATTTTAGCTGAAATTTAAGGCATGCCTTTGGGCAATAGTTTAGTTTAGTTTTTAATTAACGTCGCACTAGAAGCAACAAGAGGACTATTGGCGACGGACCTCGTAATTTTGAACCACGGTCAAGTGACGAGGACGACACCTGAGCTGGCACCTCCCTCCCCTAACATCCACACCACACCAACGGGAGGTCATTGGGCCCCGAACAGATTTAACGTGCATCAGCTGCCTGCTACACGGCGGGTCTTCGGCGACCAAGGATCGAACCCGCGACTGAACGAAAACAGCCGGCCGCTAGTCCACAACCTTGATCACTAGGCTACCGCGGCCCTATGCCTTTGGGCAAATGACACTTAGAAGAAAACGGTTGATAAACCTAATATTTGATTCGATTCTTTTCCGTCCATTTGAATAACTAATAACACGATATGCAAAAAAGAGACAGATAAATACTAATAAAAGAACTCAACGTCAACATTACATTCGCTGTTCAAGTTTCGTACACATGCTTTGGGATTTCGACTGACGCTGTGAGACTTGCAATCCTTAAGCGTCTTCTTTCACCAAAATGAATAATGCATAAGCGAAGCGGTAAATGCTCCACACACCAATAATCAAACGATATTGTTACTTTTTCCTTACTTTTTTTCTGTAGTATATAATTTACTTCGGTATTCAGTGCCAGCTCTTGGATATGACAAACCAACATATTCTGAAAAACTTTTATTTTTTTACATGTAAAAGAAAGAGGAAAATGTACAAGATGTTCTTTAGTCAGTTTGCGAAGCAATTTGCGAGAGCCGTTTATTACATAAATTCCTTGATGCACATCAATAAGTGTTCTTTAGCTTTTTCAGAATGATGAAGTTCAGTTAGAATTAATCTTACATAAAATAAAAAAAAACAATTCATTGTGTGAAAAGAATAAAACTAAACGAGGTAAAAACTTCCCTTTAGAATTCCCTTTTAAGATTATTTAACAGAAATCTTATAGATAGATAGAAGGGTGCTAACTCAGGTGTCATCTTCGTCACTTGACAGAGGTTCAAAATTACGATGTCCATCATCAATAGCCCTCGTATTGCTTTTAAGTGGGACGTTATAAACAGTCAATAAATCGGTAAATAATGAGGTTGAAAAGTACGAGATTATATATGATAAGCTCAGATACATCCATGAATTGTAATTTGTAATAAATTCATTATAATTAGTTTTGTCTAGAAAAATTGGGCGATAATTTATTATTTGCATTCATCGATACACACTAATATGGCTCCTTCGGCTTTTTCAAAATGAAAAAATTCAACTAGTATTGATCTCGGCGATATATAAAAAATAATGATGCGTTTGTACAGGAAGAATAAAAGTAAACGGAGAAAAAAGAATCACCTTTTGAAAACTCCATTGTATTAAGATTACTTAACTGAAATCGTGTCCCGATGGATAATGAGGTTGTAATGTTATCCGATTTCGTCTTTTTTGGAGTAGATTCAAGGAAGCAACCCGTTTTCATATTGCTGTTTGGTTTCCAGTGTATAATTGAGGTCTTAATGACGAGGTAGCAATTAAATTGTGATTTGATAGAAAATGACTGCTAAATCAAAATTAACCAATGAGTCAGTGTCAGAGTTGTTTTGGTGCCTTTTAATACATGGCAGCAAGCAATGATAACACCAACTTGCCTTAGCAACGTCAATAGTCTCTTAAACAATTATTGTATTTAAAAAAAAAAAGAATAAGCATTTTAAGTATGTTGAAAATGCTATTAGGCTAGATAAAATTAAAAGTTATTTTCTTGGTATTTCTCTCAATAATCATTTCAATTTTTCTAGAAATTTCTGGTGTATTATTAAACTGAAGTATTTCCCCCTTTTATGAATATGGTGGTATTTCTTAACTTTTTTTGCATTGTGTGTTCAATTTTAGTAACAATATTATTAAAATGAATTTGAAGTCCTGTCAAATAAGAAGTATATGGCTCTTTGAACATTTTCAGAATGATGAAATTCAATTAGTATTAATGTTGAAGATACATAATAAAGAATATATCGTTTATATAAGAATAATAAAAGTAAATGTGGTAAGCATTCCACTTTAGATTACTCCAATAAATTAAGATTACATAACTGAAATCTTATGTTGGTAGACCGTAAGGTCAAAAAGTAAAGTTATATATGAGAAGCTTAAATATATTTCCATAAAATGTAATTAGTTATAAAGCTATAATTAAAATTATTTTCAGAACTTTCTCCAACACGTTTAACAAAAGTCCTTCTTGACGTAAAAAAATGTTACAATCATGTAAAATAGTATTTTGGGCTCTGTTTGATTTGTAAGTAAAATACAAATAGAGAGACCAGTTGTTGCCTCATCGATTTCTGATCGGGTCATCAAAGTTCAAAGCAAAAAAAAATTTAATGGCTTAGATGTTGCATGAATAGCCGAATGCTTCATTCACGAATCACTTGATTATTTTCTAACTCTTGATTCGTTAAGGGTTTAGTTTTTTAAGCTTGTTTTTCATTCATTTAGTTTATTAATTTCTTATAAACTTTACAGCAAAACGAAATTATTCAGATACTCAGAGATTTTGCCTGAAAGTTCACTATGATTGTTATGAAACATTTCTGAGTAAGGAATCAATTTCGATACATAATGACCTGGAAACAAAAAAAAAACATCTTCAATTAGCAGATAGAGTAATATAATAGTAAGATTTTTGCGACATATTTTGTGCTAGTTTTTTAGAAGAATTTAACTTCTTATAAAGAACAATATGCTAATCAATAGCATTACTTTCTTAAAATTACTTTTTGTTGTATAATTAATTTACCAAAACGTGTGTATTTAATTATTTTGTGTTTTCCTCTTATCTGTCTGTTATACAAAATATTAATTTTATTATATTACTTTTAAAATTGTTTCATCTCTGTCCTCGTTGATGTCAAACGATCAACTAAATCTAATTTTGATGATCAAAATTTGAATCATGCATATTCTTAAAACTAAGTCATTGAATTCTAAATTAAGACTTCCTCAACAATAGCAATTTTCAGAAATAATTGACCCTACTTATTTTATCGAAGTAAAAATTTCGAAAATCAACTCTCTTTCTATACGCTATACTGTAAATAAGGAACAACATTAATTCTTGTGAAAAATTAAATTTTCCAAACAGGTTGCAAGCACTTTTACCGAAAACGGCTCTTTATCCCAGAGTCTTTAATAACTGGATATCGTAGCTCTATTTACATTTTCTCATTTCGGAGCATTTTAAAGAATCTTATAAGGATGAAAGTGGAGGAAAATATTTTATTCTTGCACAATTTCTCTCTCCCCAAAGCCCAAACGTGGGATTCCACTTACGCTTGGCTTCCTCTAATGAGGATGCACAGTGCAATTTGCTGAATTGACCTCTTTTCCCTAATTGAAAGTCTTAAAGAATGCTCCATGAAACGAAACAAAAAAGCTACTGCGAACAGAAAAAAATGGCGCGCCTCTTAGTTGGGAAAACATAATTATTCTTGCGGTATTCTTCAAATGTGTTTTTTTTTTCACTTGAAGAGTTTTAAAAGTCTATTCATTAAACTAATGACAGAAGTAATAAATGTTCGTTATTATCAAATTATGTATTCTTTATAGTTAAAAATTATTTCTGTCATATTCATCCGATCTTAAGCATTTATTTTAATCAGATATTGATAATTGCTTAAATAATTGAAATAAAATAGAATTTTTGGAAGGAAATATATAGAACAAATTAGTTTAGTATTATTTTTTTTTCTTTCATTTATTGATATTTGAAAATAAGTACATATTTTTTACGCATTATTCTTAATAATAAATGCTCGATCATGATTGTGATTTGCGCATTTATTTCATTTTTTGATTTTGAGAATGTAATATCTTTAATGTTCAATTTTTCACAAAACAGATTTTGTTTTCTACAACGTTTTTATGTATTTCACTTGGTATGTGCCTGTATGTGTGTGCGTATCAGTGTGTCATCAAATTTTCGATCATTAATTTAACCAACTTCCCATTAGCAAGAGCTCTGGAACTTTGGGAATCTTTCTTACTCGTCTATATTTAGACATTTGCGACAAGTTTTAACTTATATTTTAATAACTTTTTTAATAATAATGCAGTTTATCCCAACCACTTGGCACGATTTCAGAAATTATCAAACTTGACGATTTTCCTTGGCTGAATGTTAAGTCCGCGAAGCGAACCAAGATAGCCACGTTTGGCAAAATACCACCAAATAATTTTTAATAAACTTTGCCACCATATAAAAAAGTTGGTTTTTATCTCGAATTTCTCTACAACTGACTTTAGTTATTTGGAATTTTTCTTAAGATATTTATAATACAAATTTCTGGATTTTAATAAACTGCATAGTAATTACTAAGAGCAAATACTTTTGAAATTTAATTCAAAGAAAAATACATAGAGGATGCTTACGCATGCGTAATACGCTCATACGTATTAGCGGTCAATCATCTTTAAGTGAATGCTGATGAACTGACACAAAAATAACTCTCTACTGGATAAAAAGGTCAAGCAAGAAAATGGAAACAATTTGTCGCGAATCGTGTCGAAGAGACAAAACCTTTGACAGATAAAAATTCCTGGTTTCACTACCCCTATATAAATAATCCTGAAGGTCTAGTCAACAGAGGTACTAGTGCTGAATCCTTTCCTGAACAAACCTATTGGTGGAAAGATCCTTCCTTCCTGATATCTCCGAACCTACCTGAAGTTGAAGAAAATTATTGTGTTTCAGATTAAGAATATCTTTCTGAAATGCTAAAAAAGGTCACTGGACTGAATACTAATATTAATATAATACTTTCTCTTTGCAGTATTCCTGATTTTTTAAATTGTTTATTTCAAATTAGTAATAAGAATCTAAAAATTTTTCGTGTTTTAACTTTTATTTTCTGGTTTATCAACAATTGTAAGGTCTCAAATCGAAAGAGAATTCACCCTCTCAGCTATGAAGATATTAAGCCTGCAGGGAACCTTTTAAATGAAAGGATTCAAGGCATGGAATTTAAAGATGATATCGGGGTTTGAAAACAAATTCTTATGTTCACCTTTCAAGTAACCTAAAACATTTATCACCCTTTCTTGATGGAGGTGATTTACTTAGAATAGGCAGTCGATTGACCACATCTTCCATTGGTTATGACACCAAGCACCCACTCTTATTGCCTTTTACACAAGTTAACTCATTTGACAATTGAATATTATCATGAAAAATATCTGTATTCAAGTCCTCAAACCTTGTTTTATGAAATAAGGCAAAAATACTGGCATTTGAATGATCGAATTTTATGCAGAAAAGTTGTGCATGATTATTTTCAGGTAAATCCTAAAATGTTACCAGAAAATGGGAGATTTACCCAAAGAAAGGAAAAATCCTGATTTTGTATTTAAATGAGTACGTATCGATGTATGGGGTCCTTTTTTCATAAAAAACAAAAATCGAAGGAAGGACTCTCATAAAAATTTGTGTGTGTATATTTATTTGCCTAAAAGCCAAGGCTGTACACCTGGAAATAATGTCTGACTTGATATCAAAGTCTCTCATAGCAACACTTAACCACTTCATAGACAGAAGAGGGGGGAATGAAAAAAATATTTTTGGAAAATGGTACAAAATTTGTTGGAGCTAACAAAGAATTAAAGGATTTCTATAAAACAATAAGCATACACAATGAAACAATTCTTAAGTTCTCTTCAGAAGAGAACATTCAACGGAAATTTATTCCACCCAGAGTGCCAAATTTTGGTGGCCTTTGGGAAGCAAAAGTGGAATATTTCAATCAGAGTGAAATTTATTTTAGCGCAGTTTAGCAGATGGCTGCTATTTAGCAACGTCTTTTGTCTTAAGAACTGGTAAATCTTGGACAACCAATGAATTTGAAGAAACATAAATAAGTATTTTAAGTTCCTTAAAACTGTTAGGACAAATAAAAAGAATTATGTTCTTGATATTTTTCCCTCAATGGGCCTTCCAAAATTTATAGAATATTAAGCTGGTTTAAATTATCTACATTTTTTTTAGAATTACGCTTGGTACTATTCATTTTTTATATTGTGCTCCATTTCCGAAATAATACCCTAAATTTACTAAAATACTCTAATTTTCGAAAAATAATCTAAATACTATCTTTCGGGTTATTACAATACAATTCTTATCTCCTCTTCCTTAATTATATTACTCAAAATAACTCTAAAACACTTTTGAATCTGCTCAAATTTTAGTATTAAAAATCCACAATAATATAAAAATTTAATTATTTCAAATGTCAGACAACAGCTCATTCGTTTGCACTTAAGGTGTTTTAGTATCAAAAGCACTGTCTTACAATTAAACATGGAAAAATATATGTTTAAATAAGCTCTTACTTTAGACATTTATTTCTTGGAAAGGAATTTAATGGCCTTACATTTCCTTTGTGAAAGTCATTAATTTAAAGGAATGAAATCAAAAGCCTCCTCCGAGAATCATGAAGCAGTCTTTATAATGAAAATGCTGGCTAACTTTTCATTTAAATTAGAGGTATTAGCCCTTTTTGTCTAGTTGTATTATCTTGTATATCTTTGGTGTTTTGAGGTCAACCTTGGTGCTAAACAACTAGTAACTATCTGCATTTTACCCTTATAAGTAAATACAATGTTTTTTAAATGTTGCTTATTATTTCTACTTTAAACTCTTTACGGTTGGATATAGGCTTCATGAATTTCAAATATGATTAGTAATATGATGAAGATTAATGTTCTCACATCAATTGTTTAAAGTTCCATCTGGAATAAATATAATGAATCTTGGGAAAATGAATTAAACGATTTTCAGATATGATTAGTAATAGGAGGAGGATTTAAGAACTCGCATTAATTCTCTAACTTCCTCTCAGAGCAAACATAATAAATCGTGTGGACAATGAATTTAGAAAACTACAAAAACATTAACTTCATTTAATAAAAATTCATATTGCATGTAAATTATCTTTCGGATCCAAATCTTCAGATTCAGTTGATGAGGTTGAACTAACTTCATTCAAAGATAACACAAGAGCTAATGGCCACAACACTTCGTAATTTTGAACCAAATAAGGACAATTAAACTAATTTATCTATTCTATTTTTAACACTACGTAAAACGACGATTTAAAAACTTGATCTCATTTCACTCAACAGATCCTATTACTTTATTCAATAGGTTTTTTTAAGTTGAGTTTGGTTTAGTTTGTGATATAATCTTATCACCCATCTCGTCTGTCATCTTAAACATTACTCTAATTACAAAATCTAAATTTCAATTTAAATTCAAGCACAGACGAAGTAATTAAAATTTTCAATTATAATTCAAAATAGAGTTTATTAATCCTCTCATAAGGGAGATGCTCTCAAACAGTTTCCCGTCTCTTACCACGAGCACTTATAACTTCTATAACACTTCAAAGAGAGAATACGCTTACCGTAATATGATGCGAGTACATTCTCTAAATATTCAATCAAACCCAACAGCGTTTGATGCTAGTCTTAAAAATCACGTAGACCCACAGGAAAATTCCCGCGCACTTCATACTAGCGCTCTTCCTTTTCTCTCTCAATTCAATTCTCCATCGCTTATATACGACACGATCAATATATTCACTTCACTTCAAATGTTTACCTAATTTTCATAATCTAGATTCATTTCATTGTAAAAACTCTGGAAATTTAAATATAAAGTCATAAAGAAGCCCCAAGTGTTAGTTAAGGAAATTTCATTAATAAATAAACTTGAATCAAGGTAGTTGTAAAACTGTATAAAAATTATTAAAGACACACTTCGTAATTTTGATTCTAGGTCGTGTGACGAGGACAAATACCGACATCTTATCTCCTTGCTCTAATTTTTTGAGGGAATTCCCTCCAATAAGTGAAGAATTTGATGTTCAGTTCTATTTAACGCGCTAAAGCTTCATTGTAACGAAGTGGAGGACATAAAAGTTAACCAGTTTATTTAAATCCTCGAATAATCACTATCAAGATAACAAATGTTTGTGAAGTGGCTATCTAATTCTGCTCACCTTAATATTATAAAGCGAATATCAACTTATCCTCCTCAAACCCAAGGTCAACTTTGAGCCATAAATATTACAATGATATATATCAATCGGTTCTAAATATATGAAAAAATGTTTAAAAAATTATTTTAATTTTTATTTTTAAGAAATTAAGTGTCTCCTGGAGGAGACTTTGAGACAAAGTGACATCATCATGTCAATTTAAAAGATTTCTTTGATCTTAATTTAATGAGTAATTCATAATAATTAGCATACTGAGCATAGTGTAAAATTTGAATCACAAAATATTTCTGTCCGAACTGTTTGCAGAAGAGTTCTAATTTCCAAAATTTATCATTCGTTTTTTCTCTCTCTCTTTATCTTATACTATTAAATAATTTATCGGTTTTAAGTTGTTTCTTGATGAAAACTCGGATATTTCCAAGAAATGTTGTCTGCGAATACGGGAGTTACTGTTTTTTCTGTCCAATATATTCGAATTCTGGGAAATTTTAAATTGAACACAATTACAGTGATAACTATTTATGTTTAATTTCATTTAATGACAGATAGATTCTTTCCTATATTCCTTAAGTATATAGATTTGGTGAATTCATTTAACAGTTAAAGAATATCATTCCGAACTGAAATATATGCCATAATGATAGTTTCAAATCAAGTGATTTTGATAGCCATTGACCCAATGTCTCCTACAGGCGACACTGAAATAACAGCGTTATAAATCAGAAATGGGAAGATTTGAGTGAGATATTAATAATGTTATATATAAAACAGCAAGTTTAAGGAATTCAACAATGTGTTTAATAATTTTTTATTACAAAAAAAAATAAAAAATATGAACACTTAGAGATGAACAAGTGTGCAATTTTTTTTCCATCGTAAAACACCATTTTCATTTTACTATAAATAAGTTAAGAATAAAAAAATATTCACTAATAGTAATTTATTTCAGTACTACCATCTATTACCAAGACAATTAACTAATTATGGGTACCAATGACACCTTTTATTTAACTTGACGGCAGTTTTCGAAAGTATTGTTTAGTATCTCCTACAGACGACGCTGGGACCGAGGAGGTTATCTTGCAAACTCTAATAGTACATTTCTCACAAAATGATCCAAATCAAGTAATCAATACTCAACCACGGAATCAGATTCAGGTAGTTGTGCTCGACTACATTCTTATAATTGGCCTATCCATGATAGCGTATCTATGACTTCCTCTCTATCTTCTTAATATCCTTTCCTATATTCTTCATTCTAATCATTCTCTAACATTGTTATATAATAAGGCTAATTTACACAGATCCCTACTCTCTCACAAAGCGAAATTCTGATATCAAGCATCGTAGTAAAGCAGCCCCTGAAGATAGTTAAGATTAAATGCGTGAGAGAACCCGTTAGAGACTATTATTCTGCAGTGATAATCTTCGATGGAAGCAGAACTTTAACTCTCATCTACAAAAGAGGCCTTAAAAACAGGCTCAGTAAAATAACCTAACCTTTTCTTAACCTAACTGAGAAAACCCAGCGAATGTATAACCTCACTGTGACATACGGCCGCGATAGCCGAGGAGCCAAAGTTGCTAGCTCATGATTGCCATTGTTTCCGTCGAATGAGCTCGAAACCTGGTGGCGCTAAGAACCCGCCGTGTAGCGAGGCTGTTGCAAGTTAAATATCTCGAGGTTCAATGTCCTCACTATGGGATGGTGTGGAAGTTTAGAGAGATGGGTGTCAATTCAGGTTTCAACCTCTTCAATTAGCCGAAGTTCAGGTCCGTCACCAAACGCCTTCGTGTTGCTTCTAATTATGACGTTAGTAATCAATCAATGATCTATAACATGTGTTAAGTCTAGAACCTTTTCTTCTGTATTAAACCAGAGAGGTTTAATGTAAGACCAAAAGGTAGTACTCTTCTCCCTTGGAATGGAAAAAAGATGTTTTGAATTTAGTGTATATAACTCTTGTAAAAGTAAAAGGTTTTTGTCTCGCGATTTGAGATCTCTTGATTCTAATCTAAATTGAAAGTAATAAATATTGTTTGTTTGCTGACACGATTCGTCTTAGTAAATTTAGTTAACTCTAATTACTTATGGTAGTTAAGTCTGCACATCAGTGTTTCTCGTTAAAGGAGCAAGTTTTTTTTTTTTTTTTTTTTGTTAAAGTGACGTTGTTATTAATTTTAGCAATCAATATACTTTATTTTACATAAGCAATATAATTCAGTGATAATAGGGAAAATAATTTCGTAGGCAAAATTAACAACGGATGAAGAAAAGAATGTAGCCTTGGTTCAGCAAATAAATCATAATTCCTTTTCAAAATATAATTGATGTAGACGATGTTAAAGTGAAACATTTTTTTCTCATTCAATTTGAGTAATATATACAGTATTCTTTAAATAATTCACTTCATTGGATCAAAAGTTTGATATTTCGTGATGACAGTAAATAAGTATCTGCTCTATAAGAGTTCTACAACTTCGCGTTTCTATCTTACATTTATTTCTAACTTTAAAAAGTTATGCTTAAAAAGGAAAAAAAACAATTCACTGATATTTATAGAAAACGATAGATCAAAAATGCAAATTCGTTTTATAAAGTTTTATTTAATAAACGAAGCAATATACCAGAGGAAAACACTTGAGCACGTATTTAAAAAAAATTATGCAGGAAATTGTATAAAAGAAGATTTAATCTATACTTAACTCCATATCGTAGCTATTGATTATATATATGTATATACATATTTTAATGTAAGTTTTTAAAATAAATTTTTATTACAGAAATTAAAATGACTAGGAGAATTCATGTTTCAGAATGAATTTTATTGCTAAAAATGAGAGAAGAATTCGACTTGTTTTTATAGAATTATTTTGGTAATAACCAACCTGAAATATTATAGTATTGTATTACACATGAAATATTGTATTAGAAGCTCATAATATCCTCTCTACCAAATTTTCCACTGAGAAGTATAGAACACGATTTGTAAATCTGTGTCTTAAAAATATTACATATCTCGGATGTCTCCAATATAAATTTATAAAAATATATTTGGGCATAAAAAACTGATAAGCAACTGTTTTGGTAATATATCATTGATATTGTTATCTTCCAAAAAAATTATTTTTCATTGACCTGTTTATCTGTAATCTTTCATAATCTCATAGTCAGAATTACGTAACGTAATTTAGTTGCAGGATTCAGTATAAAATATAACTTCTTATTTTTAAATGCCAAATCTCACTAATCGTTTTATAATTTTCAGTAAAATGAATCTTGATTATAAAAAAACAATCGGTTTTCAGGCATAGTTTCAATGATTCCCATCATTATCACTTTCTCTCCTTAAATATTTTATTATAATCAACAAAACCAAAGGAAAAAATAATTTGGTCATAAATCAACATTCAAGATGTTTAATCTGTTATTTGAATCATATCTTCAATACGACTGCAATAACAGCAGTTATTATCATTGTTATTTTAATATAACAAAACAATATGGCCTTACACTAACATCTGAATAGTCTACGATCCTAAGGTAACTGAATCATATTTTCACTGATAGCAGAACTATAATTATTACATTAAAGTAAGGATATTTTGTTTAATCTAAAATAAAAATACACACTGATTTAAATGTTGCCAAATCTGTTGTAAAATATAATTGTATTGTTTAATTGCTGCTGTTGAATTCTAAAACGCTTTTTGATAGGTTTATGAATAGGTAATATTCGTGAAAAATAATTTTTTTTAACTTAATTTTTTTCTAAAATGAACAGACAATTTCAACGATTATATTTTTTATTCCATCGCTATGTTGTCTTGAGGATCAAAACTAACACATTTCTCAAATACCAAAAACAATGCAAAATCGGACTGCAAAAAGAATGAAAACAAGTAATTATTCGATAAAAATTCAATTATTAAATGAAATATTAAAATTAAAACAGGCGATAAAATATTAAAATAGACAATAAGATATTAAATATTAAAATTAAAGCAAACGATAAATTATTAAATTAAATATATTTTGAGTTAAATGTAACTATTGTTTTGCTGTAAAATAAAAATAAAATAAATATTTACGTATTAATATACAGTTTTTCAGAAATTCACTTTCATGGAATTTCAGTAGAAATAATAAAAGATTATGAAATATTTTTAATACCAAGCTTTCAACGTTATAGTTAATACCAAAGTATAGCATGTTTGCGTAAAGTTTGCCATCCTCAGAATTTAATTTTAAAGCTGGTAATTTTTCACTACTTTTTAAAAACTTGTTCGATGGATTAAAGGAATTCTGGATTGGTCTTCTCCAAAAAGTTTTGCTTAACAAAATAACTACACGCAATTCAATAATAAATTCGATATTCTGACAAGAAGTGATATAAAGAACGCTGAAAGGAGTTTAAAAAAGTTTTTAAATGGATTTTATTAAAGTCACGTGACATCGAATATTTCGTGCATGTTCAAGCAAGGGTGATTTCTTTCAAACCTGTAATCAGCTAAAGCTTAACTTAGTGTATCATTATAAAGTAAGCCTGGAAAAAATATATACTTTCTTTTTCCAAAACAAAATATAATGTATGCTTGAAAATTTCCATACGAATATAAATTTAAAAAAGATTTATTGGCTTATGAATTATTTGCATTGGGAAATAGTGATTGATCTATGGATTTTTTATTTGTGTTCGTCGTTCTTTTTGAATCAAATATTTTTATTTTAAGAAAAAATGTAAAAAGCTGTTAATTTTAAAGCTGCTTTATAAATTTAAACATGGGTTTTCAAACGAAAGAAGTAGATAGACATAATGAAAAACTTGATCCATTTTCAATTAGCATATTCGCCTCTTTCTACTTTAATGAATAAAACAATTATGTATTTTTAGGTTTCATTTTCTCAAATATATTCTTAAAATAAAGATGCACGGAATTCTTAAACATTCAGAAAATTCAAAAGTCGTCACTTTAGTTCTCAGAAAGTTTTAGACTGCTTTTTTTTTTAATTTAAGTGACATGTTTGTAATGGATTAGTTCGGAATCTGGATAATTATAACTAAAGCTCAAAAGCAATTAGTGTCAACGAAATTTTCCTGTAACTCATTTGCATTATTACAGAAAGTTAATGAGTTTTCTCATGAATTCGTCTCGTTTAAGAGCCAATTAACAAAAGATTGTAGATTTTGCCAGTTTTCGAAAGTGAGAGATATTTTAAAACAATTTTTTTTCTTTAAAATAATCTGTTGGCTTTATAAAATAATTTGCTCTTTGCATTAATTGATAACTGTTGTATTGTCATATTTTGTGATTGTTTCTCCTTGGTAATTATTTAAAATTACTGACATTGTTCACTATAATACCCAATCATGAATATACATAAAAATTTCAAGTAAAACTAAAGAAAGCTTCATACATTAATTTTTTTAAAAAAACAATCAAGGAAATCAAAGAGCAATTAAGAAAATTATATACATTTTATCGTCATTTGTTGGTAAAGTGCTGAAATTCAAACCTTTCAAAGTGTCCGCACCGCTGTAAAATCACCCAACAGTACCAGTGCAAACAGACTTGAAAGGCGAAAGCCACCATCTGCTGTGAGTGCCCCCAAAGAAAAATTTAGAGTCTCAGGAGTGTGTGGAGGAAGTAAAGGACTCTGCTTTGGAGTAACCATCAGTGGTACCCTATGTTCGATGGCAATTGATAAAGGAACTAACGCCACCCTAATAAGGACTAATTTAGAAAACAATTGAAATAACTGATATTGTATATTACTCCCAGCATCGAATTAAAAATTGCGATTGTTGATCAAACGATAATATGTGGAAAACTAGGTGTAGTCTTCAAATGTGGATCTAGTGCTCTCAAACACTGGACATATGTTGCAGACATTAGTGTCCCGTGTATCTTGGGTCTGGGGTTTTTTGTAGCGTCATGGATTTACCGTTGACCAACAGAAAAATGGGATACATGCCAAAATAGAAGAAATGTATCTCTTTCTAAGAAGTACTACAAGGACTCAATCATGTTCTTTAGTAGCAGTTGCGACAGTAAATATTCCAGTGAACTCGGGATGCTTTGTTCGAGGTTCCTTGCGTCTCCTGCTACCGTATGGATGCACAGTGATTGATGATCCTACTTCTATCTCCAGGAGAAGAATATTAATAGGTGAATCTCTAGTTGATCTTGAAAGAGATATGGTTCTCTCAGCAGAATATTAATAATCGTTAACAAATGCAAACCCATAGAGAAATGAGCCAAAATTGCATATTTCTTGCGTATTGTTGACATCATTACCAGCCCACAAATTACAGAAGAAATGAAGCACACGAAATCCTTTCTCAAGGATTTTTTTTGGATTGAATAAGAACCAACTGAATGATGTCAAGAAATGTCTTAACGATTTCAGAGATTTGTCCTCGAAAAGCGACTCTGATAGGTGCCATGGAAGTACTTCCAACGTCAAATTGACAACGGAGATAGTCCACCTATTAAGCAGAACCCAAGAAGAATACCGCTGTCCAGAAGAAACCAAGATGAGCAAATGAAGAATAGCAGTATTATAGCAGAGTTTTCCGGAAATTGGGCCTCTTCTATTGTATTGACCAAAAATAGGGTGGCGAGTGCGGATCAACCCTGTTTTGCGATCTATGGTACCTTAAGCATCTTCAGCGGGAGTGAGCAGTTTTGAGCATTGAACATAAAAAGTGGCTATTGATAATTTGATATTCGCCTCTAAAACAGAGAGAAAACGTTCTTCACCATCGTGGAAGGGCTTATGAAACTTAAAAGTGATTCCGTTTGATCTTTGTAATGCCTCTGAGACTTATGAAAGACTAATGAAAATTGTTCAGGTGATAGGAATATCTTCTTGCATCCTTTGAGTAATATGGCAATTTTTAAATCCTCCACTGTTTGGATAAACTTTAAATCCTTTCACAGAAAAAAAAATCAGAAACGCTGAGATTAGGGGAACGAGATGACCAAATATTTCATGAGATGAGTCTACTACCGAAAAAAAATTAATGGCTCCATGTGTTTTTTACTCATATGGCGTATTCTACTATCTTTTTTTGAACCAAGAACTTCGTTCCCCTATAGGAGCATTCTCTGGCTTAATTATGTGGGGATATATAGAGAACAAAGCTTATAAAAATAGATCTCAAACAATTCATGGTCAGAAAATTATTATTACTCAAATTACACAGGAAGACAATCCCAACATCTTGAACAGCATTTCCCTAAATATGTGCAAAAGGATAGAACTTTATGTTCTAGAAAAGGCAGACACTTTGAAAATTTGTTATAAATATAGGTTAAGCCTTTTTCTATATTACTCATACATTAGAAATAATGTTTCACAATAAACATAAAAATAACTGTTTTAAAGTTTGTTATATTTGTGTAATGAATTTACAAGTCGTTAGTACGGGAAGTCTTACGATATCTGGTAGAAAAGAGACATATATTGTAGTGCCGCAATCCTAAGACATTTAAGAAAGAAATTACAAGATATTTTTTCATACTTTTAATGTTATTATTTATTGATGGGTAATTTATTCCATATGATGGCAAAATATAATATATTGTATTTTTCAAAAGTATTTGTTGAGCATTTTATCTTTCCCTTTCTCTTTATATGCAATCATTTATTCGCTTAAAGCTTGAACAATCGTTAGACGTCTTAAATAATGAAAATGTTTCTTGCATATTTAAGATCAAAATCTCAAATTGAATTATTTTTTTTTAAATTTATCTGATACTATTCGTATTAATAGCCAATTAATTTAGATGTTATTCTTCCATCTAGATAAATTAATCTTTTGAAAATAAAACTGAAAAGATCCACATGAAAGATTATTTATTTTTAGGTGAAGAATTAAAAAGAAAAACTGTGCGAAAAATATTTATAATTGAAATAAAATTACCTTATTAAGTAAACAAATTCGCAGTTTATTCAGATATAGCTTCATGTTTTCAAATGAAATTAAATTTAAATGTGTAGCAATGTTTTAAATAATTCGTTTGCTTAATTTCTTTGCTATTAGTATTTGCATAAGATTTCATTTAAAGCTTCTACGCTTTTGAAGCTTAGAAAACAAACATTTAAAATATGTTTTATTCGAACTAATTTTTTCAAAAACACTCATATTTTCTTTATTAAATCGAGCTTCGTTTCAAATATAAATATAGATTTTTCTCTTAAATACGCATTATCATTGAAAGGGAAAATAAAAATTAAATCCTTATTGCAGTTTTGATTAGTTAAATTATTGATATTTTCATAAACATTCAATCCTAAATGTAATGTTAACTGTAATATATTCTATAAGTACTAAAATTTCTAAAAAAGGCTGATAAGGAATTATTTACAACACTTAGGGAAGAAAAGTATAATAAATTGTCATCGTTATGGCTAAGAAACATAATACTGCAATAATAATCATTAATATAAATATTTAATCACTTCGTTCGTAATTTGAATGAGTGAGTGACAGTTATAGAGTATCGTGCAAGAGCCAGATCTAGCTAAACTGCACTAAATATTTGTTTAAACTGTAATCTAGGCAGAAAAAAAGGGAGAAATTGTAGAAGTTGATTGACAAGAAGGGTCAAATACAGAGAAGGATCACTTAAATATCCCAGGAGCACGTCAAACATGTTTACCAAAAGCAATAAACCCCACAAGAAAGAAACATATCTCTAGGATATCATCCCATTTTGAATAGGCAACACTAAAATATTTAATTTTAGGGAGCAGTTACCTAACTGCGTCTTTAAACAAATATTATAGTGATGAATTATGTTTATCTGGGCAACTTTAAACAATCTATTTCAATTCATTGGATCCGATACAAGTAGAATTCTAGTGACTGTTTTTTTTTTTTTTTTTTTTTTTTTTACCATATGGTAAAAATACATTAATATTAATCAATTAATTCGCGCTTGTTTTATTATTTAATATCTAATTTTGTTCGAATCTAGTAAGCTTTCAATTCTTATTATATTTGAATGCTTTAAGTTTTATTGTAGCATTAAGAACCATTTCTTTTCTTGGCAGAATAATTTAATGTGCTTCTGTGAAATTAATTATAATTTAATATTTTATCAATATACAAGAATCATCAAGAAAGTCATCTGATATGCATTTGGGAGGACATTTAAAATGGAATCTTGATATGATGAAGAAATACTTTTCAGATACCGGGATTCATTCTCTTTTCTTATCTTGAAACAACATTAAATTCAAAATAATTGAGTATTAGTTATTGACGTATATTATAATAAAAGAATAACTTTTCATTATCAATCGTTACAAATATGTCTTATTTAACAATTATTCAAAAATAAGATTTGAGCAGAATTGACAATATTTTAAATTTTTAATAAATCTGAAATCCTAAATAATATTAAAAAAAGGCTAAATATTCATTCTTTGAGAGTATTTGCACTATATTTATTCAATTGTTCTCCTCTTCATTTTTAAACTTTATTGATTTCAAAAGATAAGATTTTTTCTTGATCATAGCATATAATTTTGTATTTTTATGGAAATTAATTTTAGTATCAGTACTGATTTTTCTTCCAAGCTGTTAATTAAAATATTAATTTATGATGCACTGGAAAAAATATCAAAAAACTAATGATTCAAGTTCTGTAAGATATTCCTTTAACTTTGAACTTTAATCGATCAAAATAAAAATTAAATAAGTTACTGCGAATACTTTGAAAGTAAATCTCAACAATGAATGCAAAAAAAAATTATAAGTTAATATTTTAAATTAAAATAGGTTACTTTTAAATTCTAGTTAACTTTGGGTATTAATTTTGAGAACGAATATTTTAATAAGGTTTTATCAAGGCCGGTTAAAAGTATTTATTTAGAACGGAGTTTATAACCATAGGAGTTTCATTTCATAACAGTGATTTTGCAAGCCTTAATGAAATTGTTTATCAAATAAGAAATTGATCAATCGATTATATGAAAACTCTTTAAATTTGTTTTTGAAAATAGTCATATGAAAAGTTCGAGATCATTTCATTTCCATAACATAAAACTTTTAGACTATTTTTCTTAATATAAATCTTATAAATTACTATTTTCTCCGTTTTGTGTGCATTAAAGTGGTGTAATAAGAATTCAATGATATATAAGCAATAATATAATAATATAATTCAATGATATATACTTCTGAACATAGCTCAAGTTACACTTGTTTGATAGACACACTTGAAAATCACGTATTTCAATCATCTATTAATCTTCCACAATTCGCCATGTGAAGATTTTAAAGTTTATTACAAATTAAACGTACTTCAATAATCTTATAAAAATTGAAAGATAAAATGCAAAAAAGAAATACCAAAAATAAATTAGAAACTGCTGCATCAGAATAGCTGTAGAAACAGCGGCATAAAATATCTCAGTACATACTAATCTCCAATAATTACATCTAAATTCGGAAACTTGAATCATCGTTATGGCTCCACTTACGTTAACAGAAAATTCAGAATTGCAAAATAATAATGTATTAGTGTCGAACAAGAGTAATTCATCAATACATCAATGCTTTACCTGATCATGTAACACATGATCGATGAACACATCTGAATCAATGTATCATTCATGAAACTTTCATAATTCGTCTTGTGAAGATTTTGAAAATTACTTCAAATTAAATATGCCATAGTCCTTATATTAAGGATGAAAGATGAAAAGAAGGAGAAATTACCAAAAATTACCAACAGTTAAATATATTAGATGTCTCAATTCCCATTTAGAAAAAGATGCATAAAATAACCGTATATGGAAATGACACTTGGTGATAATCCGATTTCAGAAATAGGTATCATTGTAATGATTACGTATGCGTTGACAGAACATTTAGAAAAAAAAATGATTTCGAGACACTTAAGTTCTATAGCGTTCTTATTTTTTCATTACCAAATAAATATAATGATATGATAAGGAAACGAAAAGAAAAACGTAAATACTATTCTTACAAAATTAAAAGGTCAGGAATCGAATCCGTTCTACTTCTTAACATTTACTTGACAATATCAAAGTAGCTTCCAGAACTTTTTTGTTATTTTTTTTTTCTGCTTAGTTTATATTAATCTGATAAAGCAAAAAATTGACACCACTATACCGATTTGCATAATCATTTCAACAAATACAGAATGATTTGTAAACATGTGTAACATATCTGAAGCCTTTACTCTTACGCGGACTATTAAATAAAATTTCTTATAGTGTTAAGGATGCCAAAGCTCTATAGCTAAACTTTAATTAACTTAATTAGGTTAACTATTAGAGGTAACTAACTGTAATAGTTCTCTATCTCCTCATATTATAACTGGTTTTAAGCGTACAGTAATGCTTTCAATGAAAATTAATGTAATTTTTATAAAAAGGAAACTCACTATTATAACTTTTCAATTATTATAACTTCAAATTATTATAACTTTTATAAAAATAAAACAATATAGCTTGTCAAACCCCTACTATTCCTTCCACTTCCTCTATCCATAATTATATAAGATATTTTAGGTGAAATTAATGCGTTATAACAGATTTTCATTACTGATAGTTTTATATATATATATATATTCTTTAAACATGTAATAAATGAAAGAAATACTTAATTCTGAAACTTAATTATATGTAATCCTATACATAATTTTTGGAAAGTATTAATATTTTTTGTGTTATTAAAATTAAATTACTCAAAGACAAAAAATATTAATAATCCAATAAGATATTTCTCTATTGTTCTGCGTTTATTTAAATTGATATACATATTTTTAAACTTAAAATAATTTTTACAAAAAATTGCAACTACATTTAAATTTAAAATAAAGAATTTGAGTGGTTGATTTGTGAGATGAATCATTAATAGAAAAGAAAATTATCTTAAAAATTGCAGTGAAAATATTTTTATAAAAAAATGTTCTGTGTACTTTTTTTTCTTTTAAAATTGAAAACTTTTGAATGACATATCAAAGTAATCAAAAACCCACGCGTGTTTTTATATTATATATTAACATATTCTATTAAAAAAAATTGGACTTTCAAGCAAAATGAAAACCCTCAGGATCATTTGAATGCAAGAATAAGCTAAATATTTTCATTTTGAGAAAAATGAGCATAATCTAAGTGACAAGCCACTGAAATATAAATACTAAGTCCAATAATACAAAAAAGACATTAAATTATTGAAACAATCTCCGATAAGAATAATTTTGTTGATAATAAAAGATAACCAAACTCTTCAAATATTTGTTCAAAAAATCCTTTTCAAATTTGTATCCTCTATCTCTTTAACTCGTTTATATTATTACGTTTTTTCATAACATATTCTTTTAAATTGATTCGAAAAATATTTTATCATGCTACCAGAACCGGTTGAAAATAAAGCGAAGACCAATACAAAGTTAACTGAAACTATTGTTAACTTAAATTATTATTTTATTGTTAAATAAATTTCTAACACTAAAATAATAATTTATTTCATTATCTGTGTCATTTACTTTATCACATGGGATGGTTTAATAAGGAGTATAAGAAGTAATAAAATTAAGTAACGCAAAATTAATAAAATATATACAATTATTATATTTGATTCACAGACGTTATTTATAAAAATACATCAGCTACCTACGAGTAATTAAATTTTCGAAAAACTGGTGATTTTTACAAAATGCATTAAATCAGATTTTTGCAGAAGGATGTTTACCAAAGTCCTGATAATATGTATAGTTCTTATTGTATCACACATTTGGTATACCCTTCTGTTATTATATTGTATTAAACATTTGTCTTTTTTAAATTGAGTAATTTATTTATGCATCCCACAATAAAATCGAACAATGCACAATCAACACTGCAGACTCACGTCCTCCATTTTGTCTTCCTCATTTTATTTTCCAAAACTTATTACGAAAATAATCCGCCACTGATATCACCCTTTTCAATTAGACCTGATATGGCAAAGGGTCTAGCTTCCACTAGTTTTCAGATTTACTTCCATTTACAAATATGGTGGTTAATAATGATGAATAAGCAGACGTTAAAATATTAAATTATAAATGTCTTTTAGCGATGTAAATATTCCTTAAGAAATCTGAATGTGATTATAGTTATAATGCCAGTCCTCTGAACCTATCACCTCGTACATTTTTTTTTATGTCTTGCATTTTTGTTTACTCCATTTTCTCAATACAACACATTACGAGTAGCACATATTTATGATATAGTGCTGAATTTTGTCTTATTCAAAATATTTTTCAGCTATCTCATCACATTATAAATTATATGAATAAGCTCTATTCACGTTTAATCCAATTTATCCATATCATTAATTGGCGCATCTTAACATGAGAATTTAACTGAATGGAAGTAATTATCACATAACTATGAATCATTGTTATGAAAATAACTTATATGAGTACTTCAAAGATAACTAAATTGTTTGGATTGCATCATTTGTTAGTCTACGCCTTGCCAATGGTTGAAAAAATTATGCCAAAACCCACGAAACATTCTCTGAATTGTCAACCCTTTTGATAATGATTCATTAGACGTTTTGGCGCGAATTGAGGGTATTTACTTTTTCACCGCCGAAACCTGGATTGAACTGGAATCTTACCATAACATCCATCTTAAGAAATTTTCTTTTACCATTTCTAAAGATTCGAAATTTTTTAATGTTTTTTTAGATGAATCTTCAATACCATGTTTAAAAATCCTCAAAATTGTTTTTTCACTTTTTTTAATGTGTATACATATCTGAATGTCGCTTTTTTAATTCTTGCTTGTTTCAAATTACTAGTTCAAAGCTTTAAGTAATTATGTACCAGTATTATTATTTTATCAGAAGCAAAATCTAAACATCAATTTGTTTTATTCCTTTAATACTTTGATTTTTCTGAAACAAAAAACAATGAAAATGAATGCCCTAATCATATCATCGCTCTACAGATCAATCTTTTTTAACATATACCCATAGTGCTTGGGAAAAAAATTCAAGAAATGAGGAAAATTTTCACGCTGAATTAAATAAATATGTCTTCCTTGGATCTTAATATGCTGAACATTCCTTTCAAAATATAATCACTTTTGATAATTGTCTGCAAATTTTAAAATATAATAACGTTTATACTGAAGTTCTATGAATAGTTTGTCATTCTGCCATTTTATTTAGAATTAAGCCTGAAATCTTTTAGAAAATAAGGTATCGGAAAACTACTGTTAAAACGTCATATTTGGAAAGATTTATGGCCATTTTATAGAAAACCTATCATCTTTATGTCATCCTGTGCTTTTGATAAATTGCCTTGCATTACGTTATTAGGTCATTGGAAAATAAATCCTACTTACATGAAGAAAAGTTTAATGTTTTGAGAAAATGTGCTTGTTTTATTGTTTGTCTATTATGTGATAGGTTATTTTAAGCGTACAATATCTCGTTAATTTCAAGTTAACATTTCTATGCAGAAATGGAAGCTGTATGTTGATATTAGTGATAAATTAATGTGCTTTTAAAGCCTTGAAAAAAGTTCTGAAATAGTCAAACGCCAGTCAAAAGTTCTTCAATAAATATTCAAACTTCAATAATACTTCTTGTACTTTAATAATATCCTAATAAAGTTATCATTTTATTTACGTGGCTATTTATGTATAGTTCCAACTTTTTATATTTAAATTCAATCTTGCCTGAAACATTGAAAGTAGAGTAAAAAGATAATTTTGCTCTTAAAAAGAAATTCCAAACAAAAACAATGTGATTTTCTGAATCATTTTATTTACTTTTACGTATTACTTTTAATGGGCTATTTTGCATGATATAAGGCTAGTTGTACGAAAACTTTTAGTCTAAATACTATACAAAGAAATATGAAAAATTACTTAAAAAGGAAAAGAATTATATCACGTTTCAATTGCGTATTACCCTCGGGGACGTAATTATAAGATTGTTTGATTTAAGAATCACTTCTAGTAAATGAAAAGCAACTTACGTAAATAAGAAGAGAATTAGTAAAGTATAATGAAATATTGATTGATATAATTCATAAGTTGTGAAGCGCTAAATATATTGAGTTAGTGATAGAGAGAGACAGAGCGGAAGCTATCAACGAAGAAAACAGAATCGTGCCTTTGCTGACTGAGAGTAAAGAGATATACAGATCCTCACAAACTTTGGTCCTATACGGTTAGAGAGTTGGACTAATTCTTTAGATTTTCAATGTTGAATATTCGTAGTTCCGAATAAAATAATTCACTTACTTCCACGGTCTGTCTTCCTGGGCATTTAATTGTTAATTAGTGACTATTTAAATATTGACCTAGAGATGGAGTAATCAAGAAAAGGGAATAAGTTTAGGTCATTACAGAGTCTTTCATTGTGACATTATCATAACAACATATAAGAAGGATGTGTGTGTGTGTGTGACAGAGAGAGAGAGAGAGATGAGAAATGAAACGACCAACACGAAGCCTAAAATAAGCAACAACCATTCATCGCAATGTTTGCATACACTAGAAGTTACCAGAAATAAAAACATTTAATTACAACAGAAGAAAAATTAGTAGGAAGAAAAAAAAGTGTAACCAAAATAATAAGTAAATGAGGAAGAAATGAAAAGAAAATAAAGAGAAAAGGGGGTTATAAGTGCATTGATAAATAGATTCAGTCATTGTTGATGAAGTAATCAAAAATTATCATTCCTATATAAAATTATAATGAGAGAAAACATCAATTCGTTTCTATCAATAATTGATAAGGACGAAGGAACAGAAAAACTTTGAAGAGATCAGGGAATGATTAAGTATAACTCTCTCTCTAACTAGACTATTTATTTTTCCCCTCAAAACGAGGAATCTCCTAATGTTTAGGTAATAATATGTGTATACCGGAATTAGCATATTTCTTTACAGTTTGCGTTTATGAATGAAAAAAAAAACGTTTACTTGAAAATAAATATAAATTATGTAGTCTGATATGTTTGTGAAAAACAAATTTGCTTAAGTATATTTGTCATTGATTTTAAAAATGAATGAAATTCTTTACATGAGATTTCTTAGTATTTAGTTTAATAATTAACATAGCTTAAAGCGAGAATTGCAAGTTGCAACTGTGTTGTTTTCGCTCTTAAGCAATTAATTCTAAAGAAGAAAACACTCCTTCTACGGGCTATTCATTTTTTGGAATTCTGTTATGTGGATTGCTCTCTTTCTGAAAACGGGACGTTTCGCATCCAAAGTTGTGAAAGCCAACTGGACAATCTACCTAAAAGCGGAACGTACTGTCACATTACGTACATTTTATTCGTGTTTATTGATCATTTAAATGAGGTTGTATAAGTGAAACATAACATTTAGAACAAGACATATTTACGAAACATAAACTTTATTTCTTGACACAAGAATCGCTTATTGTATTTTCCTACTATTCTCAGCTTTCAAACTACTCGGCTCAGACTGAAATGCTCTTGAATTTCCCCATGGCGGCGTTGATTTTAGGGGATGTATCACGTCAACGTATTTAATTTGCTGTTTCACTTATGATTGTTCCTAGAATAGAACCAAGCTATCTATCGTATAGCAAGTTTTTAGTTCTGAATTTAAATTTGATTCCTCAGTTAGTATTTAATTTATTTTCTGATTAAGTACTCAATAAACATGAATAATAAACTAAATAAGTAAGTACAGTTTAGTGTTATGAACTTTTGTAGAAAAAGAACAGTAATACTCCTCCCCAACCCAGAATTTTCTTTTATACCCGCCACTGATGTTATCATCACTGCTATCCTATATCGAAAGATGGCAATCCAAATTTTTTGAATTTACCATTCCCAGACAGAATTGCGAAAGCAATACTTGTTAAAGGATTTAACAGAAAAAATAGAATTTTCAATTTAAAAAAACAAAAATGCTTCAAAAACATTTTTTTTAATGATAGAGAGAAATAATTTTAGTGTTGCTGAATGATCACAAAAAAGGATGAAAATAAGAGTAATACAGTTTTTTTTTTTTTTTTTTCATATTTTTATACGTCCTTTAAAACTGTATTTTTTCAATAAAATAAGAGCGGTCATTTGTTTTAAGAGATCATTTGGAATATATTAAAATCTACTATACAAATATTAATCTTCCAAAACATTTCGTGAAAATAAAAATACACAGAATAATTTGATTCAATTAACCAAATATCTATGAATATAATAAAATATTTTTATCTTTCAAAAGTTGAAATTATCACACATAATAACGAAATTTTCAAGATAAAAACAAATAAGCACTTAGGTTTCTTTGCGACTCTCTCCCTAACTTTTTCAATATTTCAGTTACCATTAAGATTATGTTCTTTTCTATCAATAGGAAAGATAAAACTAATTTCCAGTATTCAACTCCTGCTTAATGATTCAAAATGCTATTTATTTTACTCTTATCAAAATTATTTTAAGCATATAATTAAGTTTGAAGTATTTTTACTTTGTGGATAACACATCAAATTTAAAAAATATTTTCCATCTCAATTATTGTAGCACAAATATTTAAGGAAGCTCTGAAATACAAAATATTAATGTTCAAATTCACTAACATTGAATTTGTACAGGTATATTGTTACCATTGGTTCAAAATAATAATATACCATACACTAAGTATTTTCAGTTGTTGCAATGAAACATTACCACAATTTAAAGATTTTATGAATAAAGTGAACAATTTTATGAAATAATGCAGAAATAAAACTATATATAAAATCTACTATTGAATGTTTGATTATGTATCACAAAGTCATTCAGCAAACAACTAAGCAGAATTCGAACGTTCAAATTACAATTTTCAATAATTATTTAACACATTTTAGACAAACGAAAATTATTATTATAAAACTCACAAACTATTTCATTCATATAAATATAATTAATTACAATTTTATGAAAAATATATAATTAATCTAAGCGATGTTTTGAGAAAGCTAGTTAGAATTTCTAAGAGCAAGTAAATGTTTATTTGCGGCTTATATTTGAGAATTTTGCAAACAGGCCGAAATAAATATTATTACTCAGAATTAAATTATAAATCGGAAAATAAATGACCATCTATGCCACTAATATTATTAAACATCAAATATTGCATTTTGATTCTGTCAGGAAATTTCTAAAAGCATTAGTCAAAGAGAAAAGAATAAATACATCAAATAAATATATTTCATTTATGAGATATGTATAATAACAGCAGATGAAATAGATAACTGTTTTAAGCACGAATACATTACACATTCTTTATTTACTATAAAATATCAAAATGAGCAGAGGCAAATAGTTTGCCTCAATTGCATTTGAACTTCATCGCTTGATGTATAAAACTAAGAAGTTCGAGAACTGTTACTTATTCTGTGTTTTAGAAATATCATTTGTTTTTCTGTAGTAAAACATCATGATGCATCATTGCGTAACATCATAATTATAACTTCCTTTTACTTAACACTTCAAACAATTAGATTGGATCAAAGTCAACCAATAAAGGGAGAAAATCAATTGTTCTGTAATAAATGGCACCCAATAAATTCATTACTTATTCAATTGAATTGAAAAGAATAAATGCACAGTATAAAAACTTTTTTTTGTGTGTGTGTATTATCTTTAATATAAAAGTTACCTTTGATCAGTGTTAAAGAACAAAATCCTGATTCGTGACCATTTTCAAAATAGTAAAATATTATAATATTAAAATAAGTTTATCTAGTTATATAACACATATAAATCCTATCCTATCCATTGTCTACTTTATTTTCTCCGTAATAACTAAACTTTTGTTGAAAGTTGCTTTCTTTATCCCATACACTTTTAAGGAAATATTTGAATGACATAAATGGATAATTCAATTTTCAATCCTTCTTAAAATATATAGAAATCTTTCTTTTTCTGGAATTCATAGAAACTTAAAATATTTAATTAATACACACAATTATTCATAGTATATAAGGAATACAATAGGTATGGGTTAAATTAAAGATGAAATATGAAGTATTGTGTTATGATTCTGGCTTTTGTAATATATTCTAAGTTATTATCATTAAATTATTATATATATATATATATATATACCATATATATATAATTACCCTAACTATAGCTCATAATTTACTACCAAAGATGGAAGCTGCCATGCTTTTGGATTATTTTGTTCTATTATCCTGCGCTTAAAGCACATTTGTATAAGAAACATGGAATAAGATAAGACATTAGTGGCGGTAAATCTTTTACTATTAGACCCCTCTTTTTATAATAATCCCAGAATTAGGTACATTAACTTAAGATTTTTCTGGAT
>BMAW01057196.1:7661-20739 GCA_019974015.1 Nephila pilipes | reverse complement strand
ACATCATAATATAGAACACTTCTGAAATAAATACGAAAACATTAAATACTGAGACACTTTTCTTCCGTATACAGATTTTATAAATATGAGTAAATATATATCAAAACACAGCGGATATGTGTGTGTGTTCATTTCATAAACAAATATTCTATCTTTATAAACTATTTGAAGCAGCTGTAGATAGCCCAGAGACAATCCGACTTTCGATTCTCGATAACAATAGAGAATCTGAGAAAAAATTAACAACATAAATATAATTTGATTATTGATACTAATTAGAAAACAATAGGCACAACATTACATATATTACACACAGTTAAGAAGTTTTATTTAGTTTTAATCTATTACACAAAGAAATCCAATTATTTTTATTCTTATATTTTTTATCTACTATTATATGTTAAAAACTACTATCAAAATAAAAGAATCGATGACCAGATGATTCTTTAAAACTATTCAGGAATCTAAAGGTAGTATATAGTGTAGAACATTCCTGAAATAAAATACGAAAGCATATAAAATACTCAGATCCCTTTTTTCTATAGATGCATTATAAATATATACCAAAACAACGGATGCACTTTACAATCAAGTATTGGATCTTTATAAACTATTTTAAGCAGCTGTTGATGTTATCAGATTCGGGTACGCAGTTTATCATCTATGAACCATACCCCTCATCTGCCACTTGAAAGAGGCCAATTCTAGACCTATAAAGATGGAACGGAGTGATAAGTGTTTAGAAAGGAGTATTTGTGCTCAGAATTTTATGTAAATGCGTTCATAGTCACATTGATCTAAAAATTGAAACACAATAGTGTCTCGTATTTTTTTATTTGTATAAAAAAATGGTTGATACGTTCGAATTCGTTACCTATATTTTGTAGACGATGATTTGCAGATAATAGGGGCTTGTAATCCATTGTGTTATTTTTTTTATAGTGGAATGAATGCACTGAACTTAATATGTTAATGTGTTCGAATTAGCTCAAAATTTGCACATTTACGTGCTATAAATTTTTTTTAATATAAAATTCTTTAAAGAATAGACTTGGTTAAATTTTAAATATTCGGATAGGGGATATTTTTGAATGGTAATTTGATAATGGGAATGATATTTAAAAGCATTGTCCTTTTGAATCAAGATAGGAAATACGTTAGCCTTTCTCATGATATTTAAATGTCTTTTAGCAATAAGTAAACCTATTTTTTTTTCATACTTTTTAAGAACCATTTTATTATTCTATTTTATTAAATTAAATATTTCAATTTTCATTAAAATTTATTATTTTTTTAAAATTTAGTATTTTTTTAAAAAAAAAGGCAGAATACGATAATCAAATATTTTCTTATACTTAGCCAAAAGATATAGTGAAAAAAAATTATTTTGGCTTTTTCTTTCTTTTTTCGATAGAAAGCTTCTTTTGCGTCTTATTTTTCTTTCTCAATGATTCTTATTTTTACCCAAAAGTATTATATTCTTGTTTAATTATGAGGTGCAACTTGAAAGTTATTAAATAACATATGGTCATTTTGCTTATGCCTAATAGAATCAACAGCTTTAAAGACAAATGTGAAACTCAAAAAGCTTTCTGGAATCAGAGTAAGAATGATTTAGAAGAATTGCCATGTACATTGTAATTTTTTTGAAATAATATATAGGAAAAAATATCCATAAAAACAGGATATCTAAACTGCTGTTTGTAGAAAATGCAACACCATGAAGGAATCATCAGAATCAAATGAAATTCGCAGCAAATGTCAATTATAGGATATTATGCAAATTAATAAAGTTTCAGAGCCATCGCGAGTGCGCGGCGCGCGCAGCGCCCTCTGAATTGATGCTGAAAGCGTATAAATAAAAGTGCTATGGCAGGACGTTGAAAAAAGTCTATGATTATTTGTTATTGGCAAACGTTTGGTGAGACCTGAGTATGCCTCCACGACGGAAGAATAAAAATTCAAGCAACACGGAGTTGGTGAGGAGGATAATCGGCCTTCGAGAAGAGGAGACGTTTCTATCAGCGCAATAGCAGCTCGTATGCATGGAACAGTTTAGTGATGCGAGGATTTGGAAGCAGTGGACCGACGAGCACCGAACAGCTCGAAAACAGGCACTGGACGACAGAAGGTGACGTCAGGCGCGATGATCCGGCCTGCTCCCGCATGGCGGTGAATGATGCTGGCTTTCCTCCAGGTGGCAGCTGGCAGCACGTTAGTCTACACTGGGTGTACAATTGTCGGCTTCCGTCAATTTGTCATCGTCTGCTGCGCCGTGGTTGCGTGCAAAGGGTGCCTTTATACGGGGTTCCCCTCGGCGATCATCGACGGCTGCGTCAGTGGGCTCTGAGCACAGCAGGCAGTGATTGGCGCAGTTGTCTTTTCAGATGAATCACGCTTCAATTTGTGGACCCACTGATGGCGTGTTCGTGTTAGACGTTATGCCGGTCAACGCTGCCTTCGAGTGTATTGATGGCAGACGACATAGTGGTCGAACACTCAGGTTATGGTCACAGGGTGCGATTTCGTATCATGGACGGTCAATTTGACTGAGGTTGAGGGTAATCTCAACTAACTTAACAGGTACGTCCGTGAAGTGCTACAGCCAAGTCGTTCCTTTCCTTCGAACTCCTGGAGCTATCTTTTCAACAGGATAATGCACGCCCACATGTTGCGCGGACTGTTCAGACTTCTGTTCAGCACAACGCATGCAACTTCTTCATGGCCTGCTTATTCACCGGATATGTCGCCCTATTGAGCACACAATGGGATATGGTTTGGTCGGCGTCTCGCTCGTGATCCGCGTCCTGCAGTTTCCAAAGACGAACTTTGGTTGCGCATACAAGCGATATGAATTCTCTTCCTCAAGCAATTCAACATCTATTTGACTCCATGCCACGTCGTATGGCAGCACTTATTGCAGCGCATGGTGGCTGCACAAATAGATTTCTGGACGCTTGATTTGTTTCTTTGTATGAAAATTTCATCATTTATTTGTATCAGTACAAGTCGTTTCTGCATTAAATTTCATTTAATTCTGATGATTCTTTCATGGTGTTGCATTTTCTACAAACAGCAGTATATATTCGATTTTGAACAAGAAATGCAAGAATTTTACAACTGTTCATACGTTTGTTTTTCACTTGATGGAAATAATTTATAAGGACAACTCCAGGATAGTCCTTGTCTCATCTAAGTGAAAGCAAATTGGTTCATGGGTAATATTTTCAGAGTACATTTGGATCTTGACCGTGTAAGGCGGGTTATTCCTTATTTTGACGTAATTCTATTTTCCTGATCGCAAAAGCGGGTTAAGTCAATGTATGGGCTGTTTGGAAACCTTGTATACTTTGTAAATAGTGTAATTATTTGTTTATGTATAATTGGCGCTTAGAGACAGTAAATAAATACAGCAGAAAAGAATTTCTCTCCCTATATTCCTTGTTAGATTATTGTTCTTCAATAGCACTAGGCTCTATACTAGGAGATTGCATCAGTTTATAAATTCGAGATTTTATTTTATATATAATTGCAATACTTTTTTTACAACAATATCTAATACAAATCCATCATTTTTTTTTTGTACTAAATTTCGACAAGTTTTCAGATTGAAAACAAAAACAAACTGACGAAAACGACGATAATCAGATTTTATTTCTGGCTGAATATTAATGTATAAAAAATTATCGAAAAATCCTTCCCATTTTATATATTTTTAAGTATTTTTTTTTTTGACATTTTTTGACATGCATGATTTGAAAGTATTTTAAAGTTAAGAATTTGCATTCCTGTTCATTTATCGACTCTGAATTCACTGTAAAATGCTTTCAAAACTTTAAATCCCGTTTATTGAAAAGTTACCATAACAACTTCCCTATCACAACTTCTGGAACCAATACATTAAATTATTAGATATATTTTACGCCATTAATTCATAAGGGAACAATTTTTAAAATATATACCAAGATGATAAAATACTACAAATTTCGAATTTTTTACTTTTGCTGTTGGCTAGAATTAATTCAATTTTTCTAGTCGATGACGTCCCAGTTACCTAAAAATGACTACCATGACAAAATTCTTTCATAAAAATCGTTGAAAGGTTCAGAAATTTTTTTTGGTAGAAAGAGATTAACATTAGAACGGGGATAAATTCTCTTTGTTTCAAATCTTATTTCTTAGTTTTTGTGCAGAATCTAATATTAAGTACATAATTTTAATTTGAAAATCCGACTACGCCACCTTACACTTTTTCACTCATTGGTGGTTTGTCAGCAACTGGAAAATCACGCTCATCAGTTCTTGCAGACAGGAAAAAAAAAATCACGCTCGTAAATAGTATTACTTGCATATGTGCACAAAATGACGTCACCCAAGTTACATTTGTTTACGTACGAAAAATTATTAAAAGATCTTCTTTAAATACTCTTCATGTATTATAGTCCACTTGATCGTTTGTGAATAGAATAACAACCTTCACTATACTCATTTAAAGCTATTTATAATTAAAGAAGATAATAATATCGTAATAATGCTCTGTATTGTATTATTTGGAAAGGGATATGAGAGAGGGATAAAGAAGATAGGCTGATTGCAATAGAAATGTTACATACAATTATTTTAAAAAAATTAAATAAATATTTACGATAAATTATATGTATATAGATGAAAAATTTTGAGCATTTCGTAAAAAAATTCTATTAAAAAAGTCTATTCTAATTAAAAATAATCTTCTGATGATTTTTTTCATTTTGACATTAATTGCTCTTTAAAACTTTGCTTATAACTAGAACTACCCCCTCATCAATAAAAAAAAAATCACATAGAAATTATTTTATTACTAGGATAGCAAATTTGAATCCTTTCATTGGTTGAATCAGTAACATTAGGTACATAACTTTTTCCAAAAGACAGAATAAAAGTTTTAAAAAATATTCTGTTTCAATATCCATCTTAAGAATTTGAGTTTTGCTATATCTTCTATACAAAAAAATATCAGTCATTTTGTTGTGTACTATAGACCTTAACTTTTTATCAGTGATAAACACTGATTCATCATTACCACGCATTTTTCATTGTGGTCTATCATTCCATTTTATAAACATTATTATAGTTTATTACCTAACCGTTTATGCTTAATTTGAGAGTATTCAATAAATTAAGGGGGGGGGACTCTAGTTCTTAAAATTATGAATTTTTTTTTATATAAAATTACATTAGCCGAGTGTGTGAACCTGATTTGCCAGGGAAATTCAGTTTGAGCCGCGGTTTTGAACTCTGGTCCATTAAAGATCGACTTCCGGAGTAACAGGTGGTCACGGTAGCCGAATGCTCTAAGTCACAAGCTCGTGGCCGTTATTGTATCAGTCATGTCATGAGTTTAAATCCTGATGCAAGTAAAGACCGGTGGACAGACATAGAGACATGATTAACGCGAGATAAAGTGACGGCGACAGATTTAATGTTCACGCAAAATCTGTTGGGTTCAAAAACATCAAAATGGCATGATGCGGAAGTTTGGAACCAGCTCAGGGTCCTGCTCGTCACTTGACCATGGTAAAAAATTACAAAGCCCTCCATCAATTCGCTCCCATGTAGATTCTACACACGTGTAACTATAAAAATAATCAATTAACTTAAAATAATAGAGACTTATGCCCATAAAAAGAGGCGACGGTTATAGCCGAAGCTGATGGACGCTAAATGTTTCAAGGATCCAAGTCTTCCCATAGGCATAATTTAGATGTTTGGAAAGGATGGTGTCAGCCCAGATGTCATCCTCGTCACTTGACCGAGGTTCAAAATTACGAGGTATGTCGCCAATAACTATCGCGATGCATTAAACTAAGTGCGGTGTTAATAAAAAAACAGCCCAAAATAGATTTCGGCCTTAAAGCCTTCATATGATATAGATATTTGAAAATTTCTGACACCATCATCAGTTGTTTTATTGTTGTTCCAGCTCAAAATTTATACAACACAACATAGATCAAAAATTACTTTTGCTAATGGAAAATTATTTGTTTGCTATTTATACAAATCTGAAATGAAAATTTTATGAATACATTTAGGTTTGATACAAAAATTAATATTTGTTGCAAATTTCTCTTTATTTTTAATGACGTAATAACGCTTCGGTATTTTCCCCAGAATTAGCCATTTTTTTTTCTGATTTTTAATGCAATTGACTATTGGAATAACAAAATATGATTTCTTAATTTATGCTTCCGATGCTAAAATCATAGATGACTCTGACTTAATCGAAATGCACCGTTATAATGACATACAATTATATGCTTTCTGAGAGCTTAAAATTTTTCTTACGTTTAATTATTAGAAACTTGTTTAGCCAGTACGTAATTTCATGCAACTTGTCCAGTCGAACAGATAATTTGTCTTTATTATTTCTTTAAGATATTTTCAATATATTATTTCCTATTGTTCATCTATCTCTAGAATTAAAGAAAAAAAACTGCAAATACTTTTTCAAACGCACCATTTAGCATTGAAACTTTTGCTTAAGCTTGTAACCGCATTGTTTGATATTATGCACATTAAAGGGAAGAATAAACTGACTAAAACACTATTTTTATGCAGTAAGACCTCGTTTAGAGTTTGGGATATGTTCCTAATTGAAAAAGCAAGAAATGAAACAGCATTAAGCGAGACCATTTTAATTTGAACAGGTAATAAGATGCACAAGCATAAGAGGGTGGTCTGAAAAGTTTTCGACCTAACAAAGATACAAGACATTTTTCTTTAAATTTATTTTTATTTTCCTACATAGTCTCCATGAAGTTTACATACTTCTCCTAGAGATGCTCCTATCTCTTTAACCCGTCCAAACATTATATACTTGGCATCTTTTTCTGCAAAATAATTGCTTATGAAGGGAGCGGCCTCCTCATCTGACGGAAATCTTTGTCTTCATTTCAATTTTTAGATTAGAGAACAAAAAGAAGTCGCTTGAGGCTAGCTATGGGGAGTAAGGAGGATGGTCTAGCAGCTCAAACCGTAAGTCGTGGATTTTCGCCATAGGAACTACTGAGATGCGAGACGGTGCATTGTCTTGATGAAATAGAATTTTTTTCTGCTAATGTGGCCGTTTTTCCTCAATTTCTGCCTTTAGCTAGTAAAGTAATGACGCGTAGTATGCTTCTGAGATAGTGTCTACTGTTTGAAGATAATAGATTAAGATAACTCCATGACTATCCCAATAAACAGTCGCCTTTACTTTACTTACCAGCTAATTTTTTTTTTTTTTGCTTTCTTTTGGAGCCGATTCTCCCTTAGCAGTCCACTGTTTTGATAGTACTTTTTTTCGAGCGTATAATGGTGTATTCAAGTTTAATCTTCAGTAATTAATCGGCGTCAAAATTCTGCGCAACAGAGCGTTAGAAATGTTCATTCGAACGCGTTTTTGGTCTAACATGAGCAAAGGCGGCACCCAACGCGTGGACAGATTTCTCATGCCTAAATCTCGATTCAATATGTGACAAATGAGTTCTTTGGACATCATGATTCTACTATATCCCTCATTTTAATTCGACGGTCGTCTAGCACCATCTGGTGAATTTTAGTGATGTTATCGTCAATGGCTGCATTTTTGGACGTCCCGAAAGTTCATAGGCTCCCAAGTTTTTACGACCACGTTTAAATTCAGCTGCTCAAAACTTCACGGTGATAAATGATGGTGCAGAGTCCCCGTATATGGCGTCCAATTCATCTTTGATTTGCGTAGGCGGATTGCCTTTCAAAAACAAATATTTTTAATGACATTTCGATATTCAATTCTTTTCATTTTCACAAAAACACTCACAACGACTCGCTCAAACGATTGGCTGAACTTCCAAAATGGCTAAAATTTTGGCAAGTACCTGTAACAAGACGTGAAACCACATTCCCTAGCTTTTATTGACGTGTGTTGTCATCTTCACGTTAAGGCAGGGAACTTTTCAAACAACCCTCGTATACCACACTTCAAATAACTCAAATCATTAGATGTGAATGATCCAGAACTATTTAATATTTTAAAACATTAATATTTATTTATCTTTCAAAATAGAATTGTGAATGAGAATATCTCTCGTTCAAATATAAGAAATATAAGAAATGAAGTTAGTTCAAAATAATAGCTAATGAATATCTGGAGGGATACAACTCGTATCGGAAAATTATCACGCTAGTATGGAACATAGTGAAAAAAGACAAATGAGGAATAGCGTCGTAGACATCTGTGCATGCAAGATTCGAGTATCCAGAAAACGGTAACAGAGAACTTTGGTTAATGGCGTTGCGAAAACGATGATTGCAGTGATTCGAAATGTCTTCTACTCATCCAGGATGAACTCCGTAGGTCCCAGCCGTCGACGGAGAGAAGAAAATCCGGACAGGCCCAGGAGGGAAATCAGACTGGATATTTGGCGAAGAACAGTTAACGAATCTCCAAGGCAAAAACTCTTTCTTCTGCCGCATTCTTCTGATGGCTGCAAGGGTATACTGCAGATGCGCACGCAGAATACTCGCAATTTGCATAACTAATCTTGTAGAAATCAGTTGTTCTAATGTGCCGCCTCATGGAATGGTGAGAGTGTAAGAAGTAGTTCGATATGGACCACTATAAGCTTATAATCAATAAGGAAAGGAGGTTGATTTTTTTTTCAATTTCACACTGATAAACAACTGAAAGGTTATTGGCAATGACCTCATAATTTTGTACTTCAGTCAAGTGACAAGAACGATTCCTGAGCTGGCACTTCCCCTTTCAAACATCCAAATCCCGCTAACATGAGAACTTGGAGGATAGACAGGTTTTTAACTTGCATCAACCCAGGCTACACCTCGGTTCTTTAGTAGCATCAGGATTCGAAACCAGGACGGAAACAACGCAGGCGGCGAACTCGAGACCATGATCACTCGACTATCGCATTTAATATAGAGAGGGGAGCACGAGATAAAAAATTAAATGTTTTTTTTTTTTACTTTTATATGAGATGCGTAATGTAATATAAGCGGTATAACATATAAAAATGTACACAGAAATATTAATTTCCTTTTCGTAATACAAATATCCTGGCAGATCTGAAATTCTTGATTTTTTATGCGATGTAATCATTTAATGCCATTTGTAACATGTAAATGCAAGCAAACTTGTATATTTGGCTTTGACATACGGATATTATGTTCGTACACTACTCATTTATAAGTATGTATCCTGCATAATAATATATAGGATCAAAAATATTCGAAATTACTATGCATATATACTCCAAACACTTATATCAGTTTAATTTTTTTGATAGAGTCAGTGGGTTCTCATAATAAATTAATTTATCATAAAACTAATAAGAAACACTGAGAGTGAAATTTAGCTAATCAAAAGGACAATATTACTCGTATATTGAGTCAGCCTTAATTGAGGACGCTCTAATTGATGCTTTACTGGATGTAACAAGAATAATTTTTTGAGGATATTCAATGATAATCAGTATGTCACTTCAACAGTTTTACAATAACGTATTTAGTTGAGGTTCTTAACGTTTGTTATTTGGATTATTATACATAGGTTAGCCGTTAAAATGCTACTCCATTGAAATTTGATGTAATTTCTTTTTAATGAAAACAAATTTATTTCTCATATTAATTCCTTTTCTATAAAACTCACTATGCGACATATTTAGTATCAAAGTTGAGAGGGCATGTAAAGCATACGAACTGCTAAATTACGCGACATTCCGATTTTGATTAATTTGAGTTATATATCTTTTTATTTTGATTTATGATGGACATTTTTGTTAATTGCTTAAAGCAAGTAAAAATGACGAAATATGGATCTCGTCTCTAGCGAATTTCTATGAATTATTTTGCAGCGACTTAACGAAGACAGAAGTTAAAAACACCTGAAAAACTAGCCTGATTGGGAATTCCTTTTGGTGTAGATAAGAGAGCGGCAAAAAGTGACCAGATAACTTCTCTTCGGACCCAATGGTTGAGGCTCGAAAAGCTGACGGAACTCAAAGTCAATGAACTATCCTCCCCCGCTTCGGGGTAGAAAGCACCAGTCCCACTGAAGTGTTGAACGAGGACCTGAATACTAGATGGCACCACAGCCTGGAACTACTGGTTGCAACTACTAGTACCCCCGGAGCAAAAACTTGCCTATGTGTGTTTAACTGAGACAACCGCACATAAATCACAAATAGGGAAATGCAGGCTACGGCGCATGCATCAAATAGACCCACCATCTGAACTTGAACAACCGATGACTTCAAATGGGAACTGTTCAAAACGAAACTCAATACAACAGGGAGGGGATACATATCAATTGCAGTTTTGCTTGGAAAAGGAACCTTCTCTACAAATATGGGTCAGAATGTTCCTCTTCATATCTCTATAATGATACTAGAAGGGGAGTATGCGGCATCTGAATGACAACAGAGTTAAAAAGCCTTAATAACTTGCCCAGTGGGGAATACCTTTAGATCTTGAGAATTAGAGCACTGCAAAATAAGACAGTACAAATTTTCTCCAGACCGATAAATATTATCGAAAAATATTTCTCGTCGCTTAAGATCACCCCGAGTTCGAGAAAAAATCGGTCCAGCCGAAATTCTTAAAATTCCGATTTCTTCCATATTGTTAATGGTTTTATGTTAAGTATAAAATTTCTGTTGTGAATATCAATATTGTCATTAAATGTGGCCATTTATGCAGCCAAATGGTAGCATCAATATTTTGTTTGTATTTGAAATTTATTGGAAGATAAATTCTGTAGAATTTTTAGCTTAAACAGCGAAATTATTTTGGAGCAGAGAAAGCTAGCCATATATACAAGTAATGTTTACTTATTTTAATCTACTATGAGTTTTAGATTAAGTCTAATCACAGCTGACATTATGACGAATCTTGAAAATGAATTAGTTAGCTTTGAAAATTAAATTAAATAGCAAAAAAAAAAAAAAAAAATCAAATTGTAAAGTGTCACCAAATTATTACAAAATGAACCTCAATGTACATCGTTAACAAGCTATTATAAACGAGAAAAAACATCATGTAATAGTAATCTTTTTACATCTGTGATTACGGTAATATTATCTACGATTACAGCTTGAAAGTTTTCGCTGGTGACTGTAATATACTTCCGTACTCAGAATAGAAACTTTAAAAACATTCCGTAACAAATTCATATTACACGGATGTATCAGGAGCTGCTGTTTCAATTTACGTATTATCTCTAACCTTTCTTGACTGTTACAAATTTTATTTCAATTAAATTTGTATTGTACGAATATGTATAAGTGGGGAGATCGCTTTATACAAAATCAGTGTCATTCTACATTTTTGCAATTGATTTTTTTTTTTTTTTTTTGCTGTCTTAGTTTTCGAAATAAAAATGTCAGTTTACTAAATTTACCGCTAGAAGTGCTGCTATTAGTTTCACATGAAAACGTATGGTCACTTGACGGCAAGAAGATATTGCTACGAAGTTCGCTTGCATCGAGGGCGTCGAGCTGAGACGCTCGTCTACAGAGTTCCCGGGTTCAAAACTCACCGACGGTAACGTCGAAAGCTTATGCAAAAGTTCGGTTACATTGTTCTCTGATATACATCATAATTTCCAAGACCTTCCAGAAAATATTCCTTATATTTTCAGAGTAGTATTTTGGAATATTCCGTTGTGATATAATAAAGATATGTGTTCTCAGCCAAACGTAGTTGCTCTCTGTTTGTTAATAAATCACGTTATTCAGATATCTATAGTATCTTCAATTCAAATTGCTCCAACGGCTTCTCGACGTTTTTATTCGTTTCTTCCTCTTCTTCTCTAACCTAATTTCCGAGATAAAATTGGCACTTTCCAAAATTCACCGCTAGAAGCGCTGCAATTAGTTACAAATGATCAAGGGATTATTCTGCTGTAGAGGCAAGATGTTACAGTTTTGCAGTAAAGTCAAGAGATTGTGTTGTAGTCTCAGATGCTAAGAGAAAATATTGTTGCTGTAGAGACGAGAGATTACTGCCATTTCAAATCTTTATCATTATGATCTACTGATCCGGCAAAATGTTAGAAGTGGCTTCTCAAGCTGGTGTCAAAGTAAAAATTCTCTGTACTCGATCAATAAAGAATGCATTTTAATAACAATTTTTTTAATCAATAAAATATTTATAAGATTTCGACATTGCGGGATTTTCCAAACCCATGGAGGGGAGATAGCTGCTGACTTTGGAGTGCCGGCGGTATTTCGAACCCTACACCAGTGGGTCCGAAGAAAAGTTGACCGGTCACTTTTTGTTGTGCTTTTACCAACCAGACTAAAAGAGACTGCTCTCTCGGGCTAGTTATTAAGGAATTTTATCTTCTGGCTTTGTTGTTGAATACAGCTTCTACAAGCTCTTTTGTCAGAAGAAAAAAGACATCCTTAATAATTTTCGTTACTCTTAATACAGTAAGAAAAACCTGGTATCTACATTAATGGCTGAAAAGGAACTGAAATTGCAATGTAACGGATTAATTAACTAATTTAATTAATTTCTAAGAAAATCTTTCAATTATGGAGTACATTTTTTCCCTTCCAAATCCTCCAAAGAAGAATCCAAATATGTAAAAAAAAAGGGGGGGGGGGTTGTTTTATAATTTCCCTTCAATTAAAAAATCCTTTTTAAGAATATTGTCACTTTTTCCATTTTTGTTTATATTTTTAAAATTGAAAAAAAAAATCTATTGTTTGATGAGAAAAGTTTTGTGAAGTGCGGTGTATAAATTCTTTTTTTAAATCATCAAATGTATGAGGCACTCAATCACCATTAAATGGACCCTTTTTAAACTCCCTCAATTCGAAAAATTTCAAGCAGAATTTTATATAATTTCAAACTTAAGCTTATTTAAAGATAAAAAATCAGCATCGATCATGTGAAATTTCTGTTTTAGAAGTTAATTAGTTGTGGCAATCAATTCAAATAAATTAATTAACATAATAAATTAGTTCTCTTCAAGTCGTTGACCAATGTTTTCCAGATGCAATGATAATTGCGAATATATATATATATATATATATATATATATATATATATATATATA
>BMAW01057193.1:0-13620 GCA_019974015.1 Nephila pilipes | reverse complement strand
ATTGGTAGATTTTATTCACTATCTCATGTATATGGCATAAAGTAAATATTATTAATGAAAACTCCATTTGTTGCTTTGTAGATAAATGCAAATTGGAGAAAGCTATACTTGATGTGTGTGTGTGGGGGGACTTCTTATAAATAAAGAAAATTATTTCAAACTTAATGTAATCCTGCCGTGGTTCTTGTCTGTGAGATAACATGGACTGATACATGTATATGACAAAGTGGAAAACGTGTCCCTAGTAATGTTGTTGAATATCTTATCATACACTAATATAAAAAAACAGAAATTGCACTTAATTTTACGTACCATAGATGGAACTTTTCCGTACGGTTAACATTTACATAGAACACTTTCACCATCTGATGTATTTCTGAATGAATAATTCATATCAAGGAAGCGAACCTGTATGTATATGATAATTTGTTTGTCAATATCGAATGATGAAACAACAGGAAAAGAGGGGAAAACCTGTGAAATGATCATTAACCCTCCGTCGTCTATTTTTCCTTTAAGTTATCCTAATATTGGCGATATAAGATTATTTACAATAAAATATAAGTTGGCATTTAGACATATTTTCATCAATAATATAAATAAAACCATTTTATGTTAGTGTTCCGCCTGTTCCTTGTTTTATGCTTATTCTGTCACCTGAGTTCAGTTCTATAGTTAATGTTTCCTTGCAATTATGGTAATTATTATGAGAAAATGACTTAATCTGGACTCTTTAACGCTTTTTAGATATATCACAACCCATAATCATCTAGTATAAGGAGTTAGTCAATATCTAACACTGTATTTATATATTTCTCCCTCACTTTTTAATATGTTCAATACTAATAATAATACACAATACTCAACGTGTTGTTTTTAAATGCATGTAAGAAAATTTAAGGAGATCTATATCTAAGAATACCGTGTATTTGTTTAGAAATTTGAATTGGAAATTTTTCGATAGACGATGTCGTATAAAAACTCATGTTTGCTTAAATCTCAATGGCAATTTATGGAAATAAGGTAAATTTAAATATATTTTTCCAAAATAGGTTTCACTGAGATAGCGGTTTTGAGAAAATAAAGAGGTGTAATTTTACTGTACAAATTTTCATGAAATTTACGTTAAAATAACAGTAGATGAATGTTTGCTTCATTTTGATATTGAAGTGAAAAGGAATAACATGGCATAGAAAATTGGGGGAATGATAAAGAAAATAAAAAAGGCTTACGTGAAATCCAAAATTTAAGGGAATATTTCAGATAATACTAGTATTTTATTAGTGCGAAACCAGAAATTTAAAAGGGAAAACAATTTTACTGCGAGGTATTCCAAAAACATCAATAAGGTTTTTTTAAAAAAATATCTGGTAACAGTGAGAAAAAAGCTGCCCTTTTAAAATTAATGTAATGCCCTTATGCACATTTCAATAGGGTATAGATGCTTTGTGAATTATAAAGCAAAAAATCTTTCATTTAAATTGAAAAAGCTTAATAAATTACAAATTTTAGTATTTTTCTGATAAATGAATATAAAATGTATTACACTGCATGTGGATGTACTAGTCTATGTGATTTGCTTTTGATTCCCGTCTTCCGGCTATTTTCGTATCATGAAAGTAATGTTAATATCATATGGAACTTATACTCTCGTCCTTAAATCAAGATTATTTTATACATCTGAATGCAAAAAAAAAAAAAAAAAAAATTAATCCAAATGAGCAAAATATCATGAAGGTTTCTGCGGAACTACATGTTCTCCTGGATTTTTTGAACATGTCTTAAAATATTTTTAAATACCTGAAAATTCACAAACCAATCATTACAATAGAGGTAAAAATACTTTTAAGAAATCGAAGGGAAAATATAATTTCGCAGAAACCTTCAATATTTTTTGCTGTTTCGGAAGCGCTTCTTTGCTTTCATATAGATAAAACAGTAAAGATTTGAGGACGGTAGTGGAAATTCCATAGGATTAACATTACATCCACGAAATCAAAATGGCCGATAGATGGAAGTCTTAACTCGGAATTTTAACTTATCTTTTTTATGATTTCTTCCTTATAAAATAGCACGTAAGAAAAAGACAAATAAATTAAACTACAAATTTTATTATTGCTTTTGATCACTTATTAAATTATTATCTATCGAAATTAATTTATATTTTCAAACACTCTGATCTCAGCAAATATGTAAAATTCTCTTAAGCTGTTAAAAGCTGCATTATTTTTTTTTTCTGGTAAAACAAGAAGTTTAGATACCAGTCGCATAATTCAAAAAGTTTTCGTGATTTTTCCTCCTTGGAATTCATTACTGAAACTTAGATTTGAAAAACATCTTCCAGGAAATAATTTCGTTTATTTATTCAATTGTCTGTTAATCTGGATAGTGAGTCCTAAAATCCAGAGAATGAGTATTTAGAAACCAAAAAAATAAATAAATAAATAAAAAAACCTCTTAAATGCAGACGAAGGCTAATAAACGAAATTGTATACGTAAATTTATCCCAATAAGCTGTTGCCAGAAAAATTGTCAAGAGATTGCGCTCTCTCCTTCCTCCTACCCTTAGAAAGTACAGTATTTTAAATTAAAGGGAGGTCTCAAAATCTCCATAGTAAAAATAAATTTTAAGATGAATACCTCACTACGCTAAACAGGCTTATTCTATACGAGGGAATTTCAAAATTTTTTAGTAATTAATAAGAAATAACCAAAATATCTGAATAAAAAGAATTCTGCATATTAAATGATCCTTATGCACTTAATGTAAATTAAAGTCTTAATGTTGATCAGTTTAGTTTCAAGAAACCGTTGACTGAGTTTACCCATAGAATCGTAAGAATAAATATAATACTATCCCGAGGTATCATAAAGTTCCAATTATTATTAATAATCAGCATGATATAGAAACTTTATTATTTGGTATTATTATTCTTAAAACTTCTCTACGTAATTACCTTTCAGATTTATAGATTTCTCCGAACGGTTCTTGACCTTTTTAGGTTCGTCATTGTAGAACTCTCAGCTGATTGGATTTTATCTTCTCCATACTGCTGGTTACTTCATTCACGACATCTTGCAACCAAACAAATCAGTATGAATAACTATAATTTACAACATTACGTCCATGAGGATCAATTAACACGCAAAAAAATGTTATCTGAATATCTTGGTTATTACTTAGACATAATTAAAACTTTAGGATATACCCCCCCCCCTCGTATATAAAGAAATGAACCTTATTCATGGAAATCAATTATTTCGGGAGGTAAGGTAGAACGTGGTTCAATAAATATTGTATTTGAAGACAGTTGGCACCATTAAGGTTAATTGTTGTTGCCATTGGGTGCTGCTATCTACTAACTGAAATCGGAACAAATCTGACACTAATTCATATGTTAGGTTTGAAATGGTAGTCACTTGCTGCCAAAAAAAAAAATATTTGATTGCTGCCGCGTCGAATTTTCACAGTCGATGATGAATGGATTAATCGTTATGCACTAGAAAACAAGCAAAAATCGGATTGCTTTCAGTGAAGCTTTTTCCGAAAAAGGCGAAGATGGTCTCATCGGCCGGAAAAGGTATGACGAAGAATTTTTGAGTTCAAAAAGCGTCATGATCACGAATACGAGAAACTGAAATTTGAACAACTTTCTAGTGAATCATAATTCTTACAAAAAACAAACATTTTCGATGCTACGAGCATCATCTCTTGAATTTCCTCTCTCTCTCTCTAATAACTTATTGTACAACCCTCGTATCTAATATAAGTAATGAAATAAGTGATAAAAAAGTAATCATGAAAATGGAGTACGGCAATTGAACAAAAGCTGCGATAAAATTTGAAAAAGCTAAAAGTAGATAGATGAGAAGGAGGTAGGGGGGAGAGCTTAGCATTCCATTTTGTTGGGATTTTATAGTATATTGTGACTTTACACTATAGCTTTATTTATTTGCAAAACCCAAACCATCGTTATTAGCTAATAACATGTTTCTAATATGACTTAAAACGAAAAGGGAGTAGCTTGGAATTAGTTAAAGGACTATTGAAAATTTCGTCCATGTAAATATAAAGAAAACTATTCTAAACATAAATTTCAGGGTCTCTTTTCATGCATTTATAATATACGTTTTAAATATAAAAAAAAGTTTAAATGGTTTTTTAAATTCCTTATTGCTTTCATAATTGTTATTCTTTAAAGTAATAGCCGAGCGGTTACAGTTACTTTTGAATATTTACTCATTATTATCGTTAATGGTTAAAAAGAATTTATAGATTTCTACAACTCACGTTTCACTCCAGTAAAAAAAGGTGTTTTTATTTTGAAAAGACTAAAAAAACTAGTTCATTAAATGATAATGTAAAAAAGGATAGGATCTGAATATTTTATCGTAAGTTTTGAAAGCAGAATTTATGGTAGTTTTTTCTCCTCAGACAACTGCTTTTTTTTAACTATGCATTTTATACACTGCTAAAAGAAAAATCATGTGTGTAGGATATAACATTTCCAATTCCAATACAAATTATCAATTTTTTTTTTTTTTTTTTTTTTTTTTTGATTTTATATATGTTATTCGTACATTCTCAAATATACAATAGAAATAGACAGCAGCGAGGAAAAAAGATGAAAAAAATAAACAGTTCTCTGAACTAAGTTTGATAAATAGGATATCTTAATGATGATGTGATTGTTTTGAGATAATTCTGGACATTTCTCTGTAAAATACAATTATAATCTTCTTAAATTTACAACTGATGCAATAATATGTAGACATTTTTTGTAACAATTTGAAGGGGGGGATATAAGTTTTATTAATTTCAATTAACATTAATAAAATAGCGAAAATTTGATTCGTCAATTCATTTCATTTTCAGCATTAAATAATTTTTCTTCCCCATTCAAGTAATCTGGAGTGTTTGATACAAAGTTTTAAGGAAACTATCAAAAATTATTGTATTTTAAAATAGAAAAAAATTAAATTTTGAAGCTGTAGAATAACTAAATGTAGTTATTACAATTAAAAAAAGAACTGGTAGTAAAAATAAATTCTAAAATTAGGGGTAAAAATTAGTCATAAACATTACACATAATGAGTTCGCGTTTTTTAAAATTATCGTTCGTTCTTCATTTTTTCTTATTGCCGGACGAAAGAAATGAAAGAAATAGGTTATGAATATTTTCGATTGCAAGCAAATTATTAATAAAAAAGACAATTTAAAAATTTGCGTGTAATTTTGGAAGGATCTGGACGTAATGTTGCCATAAAAAATTGCGCTTTCTTTTCCATAAAGCCTCGGCAATAAATACAGGGCATTTTGAAACTCATGGGCAAAAATTTAAGGGGTGAAATAAAACATCTTAACAAGCAATTTTCACCATGCAATGCATAGGTGGAGAGCATGCGGTGAGTCGCTAGATGGCGCTGTAATTGAAAGCATAAAGTGTGAGTTTTCTTACACTTCGTCGTTTCTTCCATGGATTTCAGGAAGCACGGCAACGTACATTTCTTCTAATGTCTAGATCACAGATACACATAAATATTTGGCGCAGGATATCCAGATCTGGCTCTTGAACCATAAGCCTCAATTTTAAAGCACAACTCTCATTTGCACAAAACAGTGACACACAATCACGCCTTATCATATCAAATCTTCCATGATGACGTTCAACTTAACCTCTCTCAGGAGCCTTACCTTCTTTAGATAAGTAAGGGAATCATATCTCTGAGGTTCCTTAGTAATCTTTTTTTCTTTTCCGTGGGATTTACTGTATTTAGTATACACGGGTGAAGCACACGCGTTATACCCAAACGATCTTTCTAATTTCGATGTTTTTCTAGTCAACCAATTTTTATCTTTTTTCAGTTTTTTTTCTAAAGTCTAGATCATAGATACACATGGTTTAGCGCAGCATAGTCAGATTTGGGTCTAGAGTCATAAACCCTAACTTTCTAACACTCACATTCAACTCCAACTCTCCTCTCAACAGAATACATACATTCCAACTGATCCCTTGAAAAAGGACTCTAACTCCTTATGGAAAGAAGAAAATGCATCTGTCTTCCTCTTCAATCATAATAGACACTTTCGAAGAGATAACTCCTTTCAGCTTGGTTTCCCCGTTTCTTTCAGCGCTTCCATACAATCTGCAGCAAATCATTGATCCCATATTCGCATCTTTCCTTATTTTCCTTCATCTTTCTCCTTCATAATTTTTAGCTTTTTTCCCTTAAGGAAAATCGCATTTTATATTTAATATATTAAAAATTCTTCTTAAATAATTTCATTCTTCTTTTAATAATTTACAACTTAAACCTGCTTAAAACACACGGTGAAATGATTGAATTTTAATTTCTACATGGTAAAAGAATTAAACCGAGTAAAGTGCTGCGCTGTTGGCACTCTTAAAATACGTTATTGCGTATATATAAACACTTGTCCACAATCCTGTAAGTAAGCCATTTATATTTCTTTCCAACTCTATTTCAAGCATGTGACTCAATGGCATCACTAGTATTCATGCAATCCTACATGAAAACGTTTTACATTTGCATGTACTACAACATCACAATCCCCCCCCTCCCCCATAATTTCTTATTCGCTTGTGTAAATGAATTCAATTTCTGTTTAAATACATCAAAAACATCAAAGTTTAGAATAAAGGCACTTTTAATGGAAATTATATATTAGATTTATAATACAACTTTTATCGCGTGTTTCCCTTCAACTTTCACTTATGGGATTTTTAATTGAACTTTTTTTTAACTAAAAATGCCTACACATACAAAAGAATGAAACATGACATAGATCAAATTAGAAATAGGGAAATGTATTGAACAGAAACGACGAGATGCACATATAAGTAGCATATAATTTAATATTGAAATTAGTAGTTTTTAGTGCATGATAAAGATAGTGAGAAAATATTATCGAGTGAAACATAAGTCTTAGATCTGCATGGAATAAGGAGCCATTGGAGTAATTTCAGATGCATCTACGTCGGATTAGTGACGCGAGCTCTCAACTTTAGTTCGTCTAAGGCCTCGAACCCAAGTGGGATGGTAAGAGAAATATTAATTGATTATTTAACCCTTAAATCAGTCACGCATAGATATTACTATTAGAAATCAGGTAGGTTAGGCATCAATGCGGATTATTCGTTGATCTGAAGTTAAAAAAAAATTGAATATCATTACTGTGTGAATTCCTTTTCATTTAACTACAATTTAAAAACTATGTATGTAAGATTTGTAATGTAAGTGAAGGAAATAATAAAGTTACACATTCAATTTTTATTAAAACGAAAAGTTAATTCATGAATAATTAATATTTAAAAAATGCGTGTTTTTAAATGTTAATTATTCATGAATTATTGCTTGTTTTTAAATATTAATTATTTATCGAAATGCGTATATACATTTCGATAACCTTCTATAAAAATAAAAATTAGCCTTTAAAAATATCTTGAAAAAAAAAACTGTTGGAAAATGACATTATACTTTTGAAAATACAGTGTTAATCTCATACCAGAATGTGGGGAAAGTAACCTATATTTAATTAAAATTTCTGTTAAAATATATGCACCGTAATCTTCGACACACACATGTTCTTAAAAAATAATTTTTTTTTCTTAAACTTTAAAAGAAGTAAGTTGTAAAACAAAAGTACATTTGCCAACTGATATTGGTTACAATAGAATGACCCCTAAATCAGAGTGTTTAGTTTCCTTTTTTATTTTACATTTTATGGCATTTTCAGTTGCATGTAAATATTAATTAGCAATTCTTCCTCTTCATCTCTTAAATATCCTATAATGTTTTTTGTCATTTTATAAACAGTCAATTAAAATGAACGTAATATTAAATTTTTAGAAATTCTTGTAGGATTTTCAGTCTTCAATTATGTTTCAATTTTAAATGCTAATCATTCACCGAAACAGAAATAGTTCATTTTAAGGGGACAGGCTAAATGAAGTTCGACCAAACACTCAATTTTTACTTTTTTATATCATTAGACAGTTCAAAACCTTTCCAAAGATGTTTCTCATCAGTTCATAAAAAAAAAATAATTGGATTTTTTTCATTCTTTTTTATATCCGTCGCAATTTGCTGACCATTTAAAGAGCTGACGAATGTAAATAAACCTCTTCCTTGACGTGGTTCCTCATTTATTACTTTACATTAATCATTACCTCATTTTAACTTACCTAATTTTCTTACGATTGAAGAATTGGCAATAATAAAGTCAATTGCAACTGTTTTTTACAGTTTTTAACTTTTTACATTATTCTTAGCGTGATTTTTAAATACTGGGAAGTTCAGGTGTCTTCCTCGTCACTTGATCTAGGTTCAAAATTACGAGGTCCGTCGCCAGTAGCTCTCGTGTTGCTTCTAGTGTGACGTTAATTTAAACTAAAGTAAAAAAAATACTGGGAATATAACAGCTTTTGTTGCTCCAAATACCATAAATATTATCAACCCTTTTTTAAATATTTTTTGTGTAACTTCTCTTTTGTATACTTAGATTATATTATATTTTCTTTACTAAGTAGTGTTTAACTGGCATAAAAGAATTAGATAATTTATTTAGAATGCCACGAACTGAGAGCATATTTAAAAAGCATAAAAATGTTGGAAAGTCAACCGTTAGTGATATTGAGGCCGTTATTGAATCAATGGTGAAATTGGAACTGAAAGGGCCACATTAAGCTATTTTTTCCTTCGGTATAATGAATATGGTGGCAACAGCAAGGTTTTAAAAAATACAGATTCTGGATACGAAATTATATCAGTACTTGTTTTAATGTTTGTTTTGGATAAATTTGCAGCTTCCAAAAACTGCTATAGAACCACATCTGTGCGAGCTAAAAGGCTTGAGATAGACTTAGCATCAAAAAAAAAAAAAAAAAAAAAAAAAGATCTTGCATCAAAATTACATATCTTTTGGAAATGTTGGATCCTTTTCTAAAATGCAGCTCACTGTTTGGGCTGAATACTTTTATTTGTTGTCGAGTAATGAAATAAAAAAAATCATGGATTCTGCCCAGTTGGATCTAAAAATTGATATGGTTTTCATCATGCGCAAGGAAACATATGATCCCACCAAGCATACGCATATTTCTCAACCAATAATAGAAGCCATCAAGCCTATATTTCGAAGTTTAAAAATTCTAGAATTGTTAAGAAAATTGATGCTTTGATGAGTGAACCCAGAATAATGAATATGTGAACTGTGTTATCTGGACTTGTGTATCAAAACTGTATTTGTGATCATCGAAACTTTAAAATTTGGAGTTTTTGCCGCTGTTTCTTGCTTTAATGTACGAAATATAACAAGGGCCAAACTTTATGCTAGATTTAAATTTATTGAGGTCATCACTGTGCGGAAAGTATGAAAGAATTAGACAAAGAACGCATATAAGAACGGAAACTATCCAAATATAAAAAGAATGCAAATGAAAAAAGGAAACATCAAGATTCATATAAGATGGAACAGGATGACAACCCTTTATATAAGCAGGATTTTATTAAATTTAACTTCTTAATCAACAATAAATGTGTATTAATGAAGTCATAAGATGTGATTTTCTCAAAACAGATTTTTCAGGTTCATTTTCCTTTTTCTCGATATCTATGAAACTTAAGAATTAAATTTTTAATGACATTTATATTTTGTTACATTACATACTTTAACACAGGGATTTGATGAGTTTTTGAGAAATATTAATTTTAGAAGGTAAAATTGTGACAAAAGTACTAATTTAAAAGGGATTGTGAAAAAATAATTATAAACAATTTTTCTATTTTACGTAGAAAAAGATAGGCAATAAAGTATGTAAAAAACCTGTTATTCTACCGTCCATAAGAATTGTATTGTCCTATCTTGCACCGTTTCTGAGAAAAGGGTACATAAAGTTGTCGAATTTAACATGGGAGAGATAGGGCTCCTCCCGTCCCTTTTAAAGGGTAATTTGTTTTAGTTAAGTCTTTGCTAACGTATATGATTTTTTTTAATAACCCTTATTCGTAAGATAATTTTACAGCTTGCATTTATTAAAATGTCTAATTCTTTTTTAGAAAATATGCTATTGTAAAATTTTACTTTACTCATAAATATTTAATATTTACTTCATAAAAGTTTTTATTAAAATAAAAATATGCTATTGGGAAGGTACAGATAGACTTTTCTTTCTCAATTCAGTTCCTAAATCCCTGAAATGATTGCCACTTAGTTGTTTGTAACTGAATTCAAGAAACACGAGTTTAATTTCTTAAAATTATTTATTTCAGTATCTCTCTGCATATATAACAGGTCAATTGAAAAGTCTCCGGTCTGACACATAGAAGGCGCTACTAGAATTAAATCCACATGTTTTTTAGTTAGCCCTAACCCTCAAAAGATGCGTGTATAAATTTGACAGCTGTCGGAACATTAGTTATTGAATTATAGCATTTTGAGTGAAGCAACTTTTGTTATTGTGAAAAAAACGGATAAAAAGGAATTTCGCGTGTTAATAAAATATTGCTTTTTGAAGGGAAAAAATACAGTTGAAGCAAAAATTTGGCTTGATGCCGAGTTTGCGGACACTGCCCCAGGAAAATCAACCATCAAGGATTGGTATGCTAAGTTTAGACGTGGTGAAATGAGCACCAAAGACGGTGAACTCAGTGGACGCCCAAAAGAGGTTGTTACCGACGAAACCATTAAAAAAATCCACAAAATGATTTTGAATGGCCGTCAATTGAAATTGAATAAAATAGAAGACACTCTAAAGATATCAACTGAACGTGTACATCATATCATTCACGAATATTTGGGTATGAGAAAGCTCTGTGCAAAGTAGGTGCCGCGCGAGCTCACTTTTAACCAAAAACAACGACGAGTTGATGATTCGGAGCAGTGTTTGAAGATGATCAAACATAATAAACCCGAGTTTTTGCGTCGATATGTGACAATGGATGAAACATGGCTCCATCATTTCACTCCGAAGTCCAATCGACAGTCATCCGAGAGGACTGCACACAATGAACCCGCTCCAAAGCGTGGGAATACGCAACAGTCGGCTGGCAAGGTTATGGCGTCTGTATTTTGGGATGCGCATGGAATAATTTTCATTGACTACCTTGAAAAAGGAAGGACCATCAACAGCGACTATTACATAGCGTTATTGGACCGTTTGAAGGACGAAATCGCTGAAAAACGGCAGCATTTAAAGAAAAAGAAAGTGCTGCTTCACCAAGACAATGCACCGTGTCACAAGTCAGTGAAAACGATGGCAAAAATCCATGAATTGGGCTTCTAATTTCTTCCTCATCCACCGTATTCTCCATATCTGGCCCCCAGCGACTATTTCCTGTTCTCAGATCTCAAAAGAATGCTCGCTGGGAAGAAATTTTCGTCGAATGAAGAAGTGATCGCCGAAACTGAGGCCTATTTTGAAGCAAAGGACAAATCGTACTACAAAAATGGTATCGAGAAGTTGGAGGGTCGCTATAATCAGTGTATCACCCTTGAAGGGAATTATCTTGAATAAAAAAAACTAATTTTGCCAAAAAAATGTGTTTTACTATGGTAGGCCGGGGACTTTTCAATTGACCTGTTATATATATATAATAGTGCGAAAAGTAAATAAGAAATGTGTGTACATGAGTCATTAATGATCATCATACTCTGGACATAATAAAAATAAGCTATTACTAAGAACTTTTTGAACTTTAAGCTTAATTTTTTTCAACGTTTGTACAATTTAAATGTTTTATGGTAAGAATCATAGGAAATGACTTTCATATTTTGCTTTGAAGTAGTAACATAATAGCTTAAGAATTTATAATTTTCTTATCATAAATCCCAAGATATTCTGTTGCATATGATTTATAACAAAGAAAAAATATATGAATTTCTGTGGTTACTATGCAAATAATGATAACATCTTGTAAAAAAATCAACTAAATGAAAATCACATATTCTTTCCGACAAAAAATGTCAAAAATAAGTACTCAAAACGGTTTATGAATCAGGTAATTATATACGCAACAATATTGTACAACGTTTTTATGTATTTCACTTAGTGTGTATGTCTATGTGTGAATCAGTGTAAGTCAATAAATTTTCGATCGTTAATTTAATCAACTTCCCATCAAGCTAGAGCTCTGAAACTCTGGGAATCGTTCTTACTAGCCTAACAATGCTATATTTAGACATTAGTGACAAGTTCTAACTAATATTTCATTAATTTTTTTTGAACTTTACCACCATATAAAAACGTTGATTTTTATCTCGAATTATTTATTTAAAAATGAGTAATTTTTAAGTCTAATATTTCAGAATTCACTCGAAAATTGAATTCTGCACAAATAAAAAAAAATGGTTTTTCATTTTTCCTATGCACATTCTGAAAATTAAAATTAAAAATGGTTTGACAATGATTTTGATCAAAGTTCATATACATAGCACTACCTAACGAAATCGGAATTTTTGTTGAGGGCTTATATGAAATTGCAAAATTTATATAAAATTTATTGTGTGCCTAACTATAAAATTTTTACTATCGCACAACTGTTTCTTAAGACATATTTTTTGAAACATTTTTCCTTAAAATTTTCACTTTAAAACTTTTTTTGTTTCAAAATATGGGAGATATTTTTTTATTAACTAACATATTAATGTGATAAAAAAAATATGCTTTTTTTTTACTTCATCATTCCTTACGTAATAAAAATCAACATAAATATCCCTAATGCTAGATTCACGCAGGATAATGTAATATCGATTTTTTTTTTTTTTTTTTTTTTTTTTTTTAATTTTTAAATTTAAAAAATGTTCCCAAAATTTGATTTCTATTTGTATCACTGTACTTTGTTTGATTCTACAAAAAAAGTATCCTGAAATAGCAATATTTTGAAATTTTATAAACGTTGAAATAAATATGCTTTTAAATATTTTTTTTCAAAAAAGTAAAGATTGGAAGGCCTACTTCTTTTTACCATGAAAATAATTTTAAGTCAATATATGAACGCATTTCGAAACCTAACATGGTATCTACTTACTACAGCTATAGTAAAACAATTACTCGAAATAATGATAAGGCTTCCTATTTTAATTTCCCAACATATACTTTTTCTCTTTTTTTCCCCTGGGTTAATTGACTTTGAACGCGGAAAAGAGATTTAGGAACATAAATGGGATTTACAGGCAGCAAAGCTGGTATTTTTCATTGGCAGCATCATTTTTTTCCTTTATATTAAACGAGCTCCTGTGTATAGGGAAGGCCGAAATAGCACGTAATTATGGTAGGATGACACGTGTATGCCACAATTAGAATTCTTATGCAAATTAGGTAATAATTATCATAGTTGAAGCAGAATATGCGTGTATAGAGCCAAAATTCTAGTGACAAAAATCTTAGGTTTATTCATAAATTTAAATGCAAATTAAACTTTTTGATCCACGTTGTCAACAGAATTTGAATTATGTCACAAACATTAAGAACTTAAGGTAGCTTTTACTTTACAGTTAAATTAAAAGTAGATTAGAACAATGATATAGATTTCTATTATTTCATAATATCGAACTCTAAAATGCAAAAGATGGAATAAGTTTCTCACTAATTTTAATATATA
>BMAW01057186.1:0-28659 GCA_019974015.1 Nephila pilipes | reverse complement strand
TTTTTTTTTTTTTTTTTTACCGGCGATCCACAAAAAGCAACACCTGATTATTTGAAAGTGGAATTTGAACTCTCTCACTCTTCCTTGAAGCAAATTGTCAATTCATTGTCCTCTTGTCAAAAGCTGAACTTTAAAACAAGTAATGCAGCTCTGAATAATTTTCTTATAAGTAGTTCCTCTAGTTTGAGAACAATATTTATTACTTACACATTTATATGTTTTTAATAATAAAATAGAATAATAGGCCCTAAATAAAAATATTTCATATGAAAATGCACTATGATCATGTTAATAAACATAATAATTACTAACGACTTTTCACATTGGTAAACACACATGAATTTTTAAAATAATTTTAAGCCTGCTTTAGAAATACATGTAAAATCCAAGAAAAGTTGGTGATTTCTTTTAAGTAAAGTATATATATTTTTTTAAATCTGAGAAAATTATTGTGTGGAAAACTTAAATATTTGATCATATATTTAATTGCTGAGCTTGTAAAGAAATTATTCATTTTGACCAGGGTATTGCATAGCTCAACATAAACAGTTGCAATTTATCACATTACCCAATTCGGAAGCTAAAAACTAAATATTTTATAGTATGTGTCCTTAACTTAGTTTTGCATATATCATACATCATGTTTATATTTGATATTACCATGATACTTCATATATTAAAGACAAGTACATCAGATGGAAGCTTATAGTGAGCCTCTGGATAGTTAGTGAGTTTGATCTTTAATCTCTATTTTTAACTTATTCATAACATTTTTATAAAAAAAAAAAATGATACATATATCGGTGTGTTACAAAAATTTTAAAGGGCCTGGGAAACACGAATAAAAATAAATCTTGTGGTGCCGAAAAAAATTAATTACTTTACTTCCTCTAAGCAATTGACACTGCTTCTTCATCTCGTATTTGAAAACTTGCGAAAAACATTTGAAAATTTGCAAATGGAATCTTTATACAGAATATAGTTGCCTTGTGAAAAATATAAGCTACAGGTTACATTGTGTTTAAAAAGGAATAGTGTTTAAAAGAATGTTTTTTTTAAAAAAAAATTATGTAAAATGTTTTATTTTACATCTCAAAGAATGAAAACAAAGCTGAATTTTAATTTTGGGCATATTAAGAATTGGGGAACGTTGTTTTATATACGTCACGATGAGAAGCAACACGAGAGTTATTGGTGGAAGACCTCGTAATTCTGAACCTCAGCCAAATGAGTAAAATGAATTTGAGCTTCACATCCCTCTCCGAATTTCCACACCATGCCAAAGGAATTACTTGGAATATCGACAGATGTAACGTCAGGTCTTAAGCGGCATCATGACTTGAACCCAAAAATTGTCAGAGACAATGCTGGCTTCGAGTTTGTGACTATGACAACTAAGTTTCAGTAAATTAAATTTTGAAACATATAATTATGTTTTTCAATAAAAATATCATTAGAAAATAAATCGAAAAGTTACTCAGAGAAATTATAATTCTACGTTAAATCTTAATATGAACTTAATTTTTTCTTTTAATATTTTATCTTTTAAAATTATTCTTTATTGTATTTAATATTCGGACGTTAACTTGTAAAACGTACAACGTATGTGGAATTCAGAAATGAATCCAAGTATAAAATGTATTTGCTTAAGTATACTTAGTTTGTGTATAATTCTTATGAAATTCAAAAAAAAAAAAAAATTCAAATATAAAAACTAATTTGCAAAAAGATTAATTTAAGCAATGATTATCATGATTTTGTAGAAAAATGAATAATTTGTGATTTCTGACAACACCATTTCTATCAGTTACAGAATTTTGAGTCGATATTTGAAAATATTTACTTTCTCTACAGAAGATCCAATAATATCTTAAAAACAGTATTTTGATGTCTTCCAATTTCCAGTATTTAACATAGAAATGGCTAAGTTCCCATTTCAGAACATATTGTATTAACCGAATTTAAAATAAATCTAGTTGTTGTACATAACGTTCTCGTTTAAATAAAGGACGATTATCTAAATCACTTCGTCAGATTGCGATGACAATATTAGAATTGATTCTTGAACCTTCAAACTTCAAAATTACGCCTGGTAGCTAGTAATGATATTGAGGCTCAGTTATATTTAATTAGCATTAACTCCATTATCCACCCTGATGGTATTGTGACAGAATTTTGGCTCGAACATTTTAAGTGCCATCCTACGTTTCATCCCATCTACTGCAAACTGCATTATGGATCAAACAACAGCGGTTCGCTAAAGCTATTTATAGTAATTGCATTGAAATGAATGATAATTATTCTTGAGAATGAAAACCACAGACGAAGTTTAAATTTTAGCTCTTAATATTTTTATTTTGTAGTTCAATTGCTTATAGTTATAAGTTACTTAAATATTAATTGCATTAAAAAGCTGAAGTTGACTATTTTATTTTAGTATTTAAGCCACATGCGAATTATTGTATTATCATATTATTAATTTATTTTTCGACTTAAGGATGCTTATTAATAAGAAATGGTCAGAATGATATCTTAGTAGATGCTATTGATTGGTATTATTAAATATTCCTTCAGTCATATCGTTTCAAGTCTTAAGTCCAGACAGTATACGAGAAACATTTCAATATTACTTAAAATCAATTTTATATGAAAAGGTTAAGAGTTTCTTAGTTATATTCTCGGATCAAAAACTAAGGTTTTAAATATTTATTCTTATACGTTACCCATGTTTAAATTGCTTATATTTATAAGAAAAGTACTCAATGTATTGTTCTTATGTAAAATGTGTAAATAACATTATGAAATATATTCTTCTTCTAGATATGAAGTAGAAAAAAATATCAAAGCAAGAGTCTAAAATAACAATCAGTTCAGGTGAAGAATAGGTCGTTTTTATCGAAGAGGTCGAGAATATCATTAGAAAACAATTGAAGTTCGATATATTTATTTGTAGGTGGTAACAAATTGGTAGTGCCTAAATAACATCAGATATGTCATAAGGTAGGAGATCAGCAACTGGATATTTCAAGAAACTAATACAATTCGTTTACATGAAGAAACATTAACAGTAAATAGAGAAATATCAGCTGACGACTTGAGCAGCTAACTGAAAGAAGTGGAAACTGGCGTCAGAAGTTGATAACAGGGTGGGCGTTGAAGCCAGCTACCTTTAAAAACATTTGCTGTTAAAGAAAAAAAGTCATTCCTTTGCATTTGATTGTACTCACTTAACCGGTGCGTTAATTTACAACTGCCGGCTCTCATTTTCGGTGATCAAAGTAAAAGGATCATTAGAAGCCACAAATATAAATTACATTTAATGAAATATGAACGAAATAATATTTTTTTTTATTTCTGTTTCAAACATACCCTATTTAAAATTTCATTATTCTATACTTATAAATTATAGATTTATTTCAAAGAAAATACTTTTATACGACATTGTTAAATCCACACAAAAAATCTGGCTCATTGTTTGAAAAGATGGATGTACCTCAGTAAATTCCTCAAAACATTAAAAAAGAGAATTAAAACATTACTTAAAGAGGAATTATATATCATCTATTTGTTCGTTGAATTTGTCTAAGTAAAATATTTTCTTACTATGTTCTTTGGTTTTATCATTCTTTTTAAAATTTAGTACTAAATTTGTTATAAACTTAATTTTCTTAATTTTCGTCAATAACAAAAATATAACTCTTTTTTTAACAATAAAGTAAGTAAATATTCGTAAATATGAACGAAATTTTAACTAACTGTAGTAAATGAAAATAAAAAAATACAATGAATAAAACGACGAAAAATTTAGAATATTGTATTAATTTAAATTGAATTAAAGGAAAAAGAACGTGTTCTTGATTTTTTGCTTAAAAATTCAATTTATTCAAATTATTTGCTCATTATAAAGATTTTAGTGTAGTAAAGTTTCAGAATATGAAACATTCATTCATTCAAAGAAAATTCTTATGATCCTAAAAAAATAATAAAATAAGTACGTTACAACTTTATGAGCTCAATTCCTCACATTTCTCTGTTTGAAAGTATTTTTTTTTTCAAATGTTATTATAATTATCATATTCTGCTTAAATTCTTTACTCTTCTGGAACTAGATATTTTGATACAAAATTGACTAATGTTTGCACCTCTGCATATTTCTTGTTCGACTTTACTTTTTAGTGAAGTGACCTGAAAATATTCGCTGAAAATAAATTCATTAAATAATTTAGCAGATAGACTGGAAACCATTTGAGTGATGTTTGACATTTATTTTCTATGGATTTGATTGATGTTTGACATTTATTTTCAATGGATTTGATTGATGTTTGACATTTGTTTTTAATGAATTTCATTGATGTTCTTTTTTATGTTTTGATTTATCAATTTTTTGAAATAAAATGTTAATTGGTTTTCTGGATAGTTGTTGAAAAACCAATTGAAAGTGATTCAAATAATATTTATTCATAAATAAGGAATTTTTTTTAATTTAAACTATTTATTTAGTGATTATAAAAATATTTATAATTGAAGTTATTTTATAAATACATGAATTTCCATTGCAAAATAATTTAGTAAGTAGACAAGTTCATTGTATTAAATATTATGTGTCATAAATATACAAACATTTCTTTTCAATATTTTATTTAAAATGTTGTAAAATATATTGGATAGACGAATAATTGTCAATATGAAATCATTTGCAAGATTGTTACTGAAAAACCAATGGGTATGAGGCACATTTCAGCTTACTCATTGTTGAGAAATTATTTTTGGTAGAAAGATGACAGTTATTGTTGTTTTCAATTAATTTCCAATATACAATTTGGAAGAATAACTTTTAAAAATATATCATTTATTTATATTTAACTTTCATTGAAAAAGTTAATTGATATGGGATGACTTAAATTGCTCCAATAATGATTTACATTTAATTTTTAGGAACTTCTTTTCCTGTGTTTATTTATAAATATATGATGGTTGATTTTTCAACCGCAAATGAGTCGTTAAATGAAGAAGTGTGAATAAGAAAATGATTTTAATAAACAGAGTCGAGTACAATCAGTGTTACCACTAACACTGAGACATTTTATCACATGTAGACGGAACTTCAGTTATCCTCCTCATAATGGGTTACCGTTGAAGATTTGAGAAGTGTCTCTATGGTGTATTGAACTTTAATGTCGGCGTGGAAGCTCTGTATTTCAAAACCTCTTTTCAGCTCTCAAAAGAAGTTACAGTCAATCACAGCAGAGCTATGCGGCAGGTTATCAAACACTTACTATGGAACCACATACTTACAAAGTATGTGGTCGTGTATTGTCATAGATTAATATACTTCCAGACAACAGCATGTCTCTTTCTTTGTTCTGAATGACTTTCCAAAGTCGACGAAATATTTGGCAACACAATACTACATAAATGGCAATTTCCAGCTCCAATGGCTCCTCGAGAGCAGCACATATTTCGCATCTTAGAAAGCAATATCAGAGATATCTCTCAAAATATTGATAAATTATATATGATAAGTAAAAAAAAATAATAAACTAGTTTGCAAGGCTGTTGAAAATTGATTATTTATTATTTTGATTATGAATCATGTAATTGTGCTCAAGAATATCAGACTAACAATCTAGAACTTAGAACAAAAGATTAAAAAGATAATCAAAGTATTCAAACTCATAACGTTGAAAAAACTATTATTGCCTATCTACGACTCTTATAGTACTAGTAACTTTATAACATTATGCCTTTCAAACAGCATGTATCACTCTAGCTGAAATTTCTTTTTACGGAAACCGTTTCTCTATCCCGTTTATTCAGAGAAAATATCTGAAAATGAATAAATAAATTATCTTATTTTTATCTTCAAATATTGTTGTAAAACAGATGATTCATTGAAGTATCTGTATTTCAAGTCTTTGATAAAGTCAAATATGTAACTTTTAGGTCCTTTATTTTTTATTGGCTTAGAAGAAAATTATCATTTGATATTATCTTATTTTACTATTTATCAAATTTTGTTTTTACAATTTCAGCGTGCACTTTTTGTAATGCATATCCAGCTTTTTTAAAGACCGGAAAGAAGATTTCCAGTTTGGGTATTAATTTTTTTTTCTTTCGGTATTTCGTAATAAAATGATTGAAATGATGTATACAGCAAAATTTTTTTTCAAAAAGTGGCTCTGTATTCTGAAACTAATTGAGAAATTCCTAGAACGGAAAAGTCATTACTTGGCATATTATAAATATCCTGTTTATATGAAATATTTCTACGACTGACATTTTTAAGGTTTTTAGGTAACAGAATTTTTAATGTTTATTTTTCAACATGATCGATAAATATGTAAGGAAAAAGTTAATTCGGTAACTTCAAAGGAAAATATGCTGACGTTTTTAGAAAAAAGGTAACAAATGAAAATTGAAACCTACTTTCTAGATTTTGATCTGAAACTATTTATTTCTAGAATAGTTTCGCTTCAAGTTAAAATCTAATAAAATAGATTCTGCGAATTGAATTACGAGTAAAACCAAATTTTATTTATGTGAATACAAAACAATTTAGTATTTAACTAAAATAAATAAAGTTTTATTGTATATTATAATCTAAAAAAATATTTGAAATTGCAAATATATAGAGGGATTGAAAATATGAAAAGATAAGGGTAATTTTTCGCAGTGTCTCTTTTCAGGATACGCTTCACATAGGCACTAACATTTAGGATTGGACGTCTTACCAGTAATTATCGTTATAGTTCGTCTGTCCAATTTTTTTTATTTATGCTTATCGTTTCAGTACATATATATAATGAAATCAAGTTATTAAATTGTTTTTAACTTTACATAATTTTAATTACATTTAAAACCAATACAAATTAATACAAACTAATCTATACGTGCATGAACTAAAAGTTTAATTCATAACAATTTTCCAAAACTTTCCATACGACGTCAAAGTTGATTCATATAAATGTTCTTGTTTCCGGAATCAGTTAAGGGCTTTTCTTTCTTTCGATAGGTCGAGTCGTCCTATGTTCTAGTTTGATAAAGCATTTCATTCCATTGATTCCGTTTTCTGATTTCTAATTTATCAGCTCACAAATGCTATATAAATCTTTTATTAATTTTAAAATAAATTCAAATTTTATTTATTTAAATGTGTATCATATATATAAATAGGAATGAAACTGGAAAAAAAAATTTGGTCTTTTCAATAGCTTTCCATTTATCCATAAAACATAATGGTTGTGGAATCCTAGTGATCACTATCGCAATCTCGTAGAGAGTGTTGCTTTCAGCAAGTAGTGGGTCAAGCTCTGATGCCACTAAAGACCCACAACGTACAGAGGCTGATGGACGCAAAATCTGGTTGAGGTACTAAATCATCCCCTTAACATGATGTAAGTATGGAGTGAGGGTTGCCAGCTCAGTGTTCGTCCTCGTCATTAGACCTAGAATAAAATTAAGGGATCTATCACCAATAGCCCTCGTGTTGCTTCTCAGTGCATAAAAATTGATCCAATCAAATACATAAAACGTAAGAAAATATTTCTTAATATTTAAATATATCACTTTGTAACATCCGGTCAACCCGGGTGTTATCTTGTGCCATCACTAATATCTAATATTAAACAATACGACACCAATAATTACAGAACCACCAAAACAGCTTTCAACATTTATTAATATATATCCACTAAGACATTAATAATAGGGCTCTCCAGGTTAAGTTTTTTAACACTTTAATTCAACCCACCAATAATAATCTAACAGCTTCTTACCAACTGCAAGTCTGAATCTGGAACAACTGCTGAAAACACTAGAACAATTCTCAATCCGAGTGGTTTACACTCGGACCTCAGCACTAATCTATAAATCTGCCTTTCAATACTATATCATTTAGATTCCACCTCCTCTCGCTACAACGCCTCTCTGATCCTCCTTCGGATACTCTACTTCTCCAGATGGAGTTTATATACTTCTTAATTTAACCGCTTCACTTCATTCCTAACTGCTTTGCATATTACATTCTTCATCACGTTTCATTTTTGGTTGGGCAAAGGTTGTTTAGCGAAAGCAATCAATCTCAATTGAAAGTCCACAAGGTTAGTGAAGAGAAACCGCGAATAGCCCAATGTCACAACCCCTCCCCAGAAATGAAACGTGATTTATCGTTGGGTACAAAAACCCCAGCGTGAAATTACGATTAAAGTCCGAATGCCTACGTAATTGGACGTTATCCTGAACCCGGTTACGTTCTGAATTCTAAAGCTACTTAATAAATTGCCTCTAAATTCATACCCTCTTAATAAGTAAATTTGAAACTTTCTGAATGTACTGGCTACTCCTAAACCATTAATATAAGGCTTAACCCAAGGAGAGCTTACAAGAATGAAAAACTAATGCTAACAAAATACATTTTATTAAAGAATTTTCAACTTCTTGTTCCTTCTCAGCCGGAGAATTTGTTTCTTCGGCTCCTTTCCAAGTTGTAGTTCAGCGTCTGTTACCCTGAAATGGATTGTCTTGTACATCATTTTGCAAAAATTTAAACATTAGCAAAACATCATTCATATTAATATACACAATTTTCCACATAAAATTCAAGAATTTGATGAATGACGCGATCTGGTCAAGAGACAGAACAATGCAAAATGCGAACTTACGCAGCACTAAGTGTTAATATTAGTCACGATCCCTAATTACGCCACGCTGTGACCAGATGTATAACATAAATACAGTCATGAAATGATTATACACAATTCATGCAAAATAACCAGACATCTACTCTTAAAAAAACAAGTCAATGAATAAACAAGTGTTATATTTTTAACAAATATTTACAATTTAAAAAAGTTCCAATCTTTATAACAAAAAATATTTTCCATCGGGAAAGATCACCAACTTGGTGATTTACAATTAACTAAATTCAAACCTTCCATTAAAGTTCTCAGCTCTTATTGGAGTAAGAGCCAATGCTGTTTGCCGTATTGGAACTGAAGCCGTAAAAATTAAAGACTTGTTGTCTCAACAATATTATGTCTTCAAATCAAATGTAATAACAAGGAACAATACAACCTGATATTTGCTATTCAAGACATCTCGGATCTGATTCAGCTATGGCGTGAATCTATTTCTCCTACTAGGCTCTCGGGTAGTTGAATCATCTTACGATTCCACATCTTTTCCATAAAGGCTCGTTCCTCTGCTGAAATATCGGATGTCTCTCCTCGTTGCTTGTTTCTGCTGCGGAGATTGTAAGGACTCCTTGTGGTCTGCTCTCTTCTTGTGGCGAAGTTCTCTTCACTCTGTCGGATGTAGGTGGCTCCTTCTGACTGCTCCTCTCGGATTGCCGTATTTTCTCGTCCTTCTCTCACTTGCACTGGCGAACGCTTGGCTGGCCTGGAATTATGTAGTGATGACGTTGGCTGCCTTTTCCGTCTCGTGTTCATCCTTAAGTGCATTCTCTTTTTTGGAGGTGGAGAGTTTAGAGAGGAGGCTGAATTCTTAGATAATTGCCGTTTGCCTCGCCTATCCCTGTATCTGCTTCCCTGCTGGCTGGGACCTACCGCTTTCCTTAAGAAACGGTTTTTTTGCGTCTTACTCCCATTACTCTCAACTGAGGTCTTCCGCTTCGTTTGTGGCACTCGACGGTCTAGCCTCTAATTACCCTTACGTCTAACTGATTGAGTTTCTGGGCTTTCCTCATAGCTATCCTGTCTGCTATGTCCCGACCGTGTTCCTCGCTCCTCCCTATAGACACTTTGTTCTATCAACTCCCCCTCTCTATTACCTTTTCTTTGGTGGTAGAGTTTGACTTAGTCAATATTGACCGTGGTCTCCCTTCCATGCTTTAGGATCACTACATTGTTTTGTATCACTCGGACCACTTTGAAGGGTCCTTCAAATTTTGGCTGAAATTTCGCTACCCTCTTCTGAATTGCTGAACTAATTGGATGCGTTTCCACTAATACGAGATCATTTACCTTAACTGTCCATTCCCTTCTCCTCTTGTTGTAGTACCGAGCCTGTCTATTTTGCTGCATCTCCGTTCTCTGCTGAACCTCTGCCAAGAGTTTTTCAATATCCCTGCACACCATGTCTCCATGCTCGGGGACCTGTATCAGTTTTTGGAAGGGCGTTATCAATTTACGCTTTAAAAACATTTCGGCTGGCGTCTTTCCTGTTGTTTCATGCACCGCCGTTCTAATTGCATATGCAAACTGCTGTAGAAATTGGTCCCAATAAGTGTGGTTCGATTGCACGTTACTGGCAATCATTTGCACAATATTTCTATTGACTCTTTCCGAAGCATTAGCCTGCGGTCTATAAGCCGTAATTTTTATGTGCTCAATGCTCAATGTGCGACATAGTTCCTCAAATATTTCAGAAATGAATTGGGGTCCGTTGTCACTAACTACTTTAATTGGAGCTCCATATCTAGATATATAACTTTTAAAAAGGGCAGTGGCCACTGCTTTAGCTGAAGCTTTTCGTAAAGGAATTAATTCGACCCATTTAGAAAAATTATCGACGATTACTAAAAGAAAACGATGCTTTTCGGGATTCGAGGCTGGATACGGTCCTAGCAAATCTAAAGAAATTTGTTCATTTGGGTACGCCGTTTTTACAGAAATTAATTGTCCAACTGGAAACGCGTTTTTATAATTATAGCGCTGACATATGTCGCACGTTGAAACATATTCGCTTACAATTTTCCTCATTTTAGGAAAGTAGCACGACTCTTTTATTCTGGCGTAAGTTTTTCTTATGCCAAAATGACCCGCCAGTGGGTTATCGTGAAATTCCCTCAATACCGATTCACGCAAAGTTTGCGGAATATAAGCTCGTAGTTCGTGTTTAGAAGTTAGCAGTTTTGCATAAAAAAGAATTCCATGGATTAGTTTAAAGTCTTGGGACCAATTTTCACATATTCCCGAGTTTATTGCCGAATCCTCCGGGTTATCCAAATATCGATAAATATGACCCAACTTCGAGTCCTGCCTCTGTTCACATTTGAGCTGTTCTCTCGACGTTAATACTAGAGAATTTATAATGGCGCAAGAGACACCCTCCAGAGCCTGTCCTTCAAAGGGTTGTCTAGATAACATATCGGCCACCACATTCTGCTTTCCTGGCGTATGTTCCCATTCTATGTAATATTCCGCCAGCTTTAATGCCCATCTTATCATCCTACTTGAAAGATTTTTTTCGTTTGTTAACTTAGTCAGCGCTGCATGGTCCGTTATCACTTTTGTTGAACAATGCCCGAAATATGACCGAAACTTCTGTAAAGCCCAAATCACTGCCAAACATTCCCTTTCAGTTATAGAATAGTTTCTTTCCGCCTTATTTAGAGTCCTCGAAGCATATGCTATGGGCCTTTCACCCTGCATCAAAACTGCACCTACTCCTACTGAGCTAGCATCGGTGTGCAATTCAAAAGGGTCATTTAAATTAGGTAACTGTAAAACTGGCGCAGAAGTCAACGCTCCTTTTAACGTGTCAAAGGCCTTTTGTGCCTCAGGAGTCCATTGAAATTTGACCTTTTTACGCTTAAGTGCGTACAATGGTTCACATAGTTCGGAGTACCCCCTGATAAACTTTTGGTACCATCCCGTCATCCCTAAAAATCTCGAAACCTGTCGTGCATTTTTCGGTGCGGGTATGTCAAGAACAGCTTTAATTTTGTTGGGATCAGCGTGCACCCCATTCTTATTTATGATCACTCCTAGATATTTCAATTCTTCTTGCCCAAAATGACATTTCTCAGCGTTTAAAGTCAACCCAGCGTCCCGTAATAGCTGAAAAATGGTGATGGACATGATCATCAAACGACTCTGATGTAATTATAACATCATCCATATAGACATACACAAATTTTCCGACTACTGGTTTTAATATGATGTCCATCACTCGCTGAAACGTGGGTGCACTCCCTGATAATCCGAAAGGCATCCTTTTGAAGGCGTACTTCCCTTTTTTTGTGACAAACGCCGTCTTGGGTATATCCGGGGGATTGATAGCCAACTGAAAATACCCAGACTTGAGGTCTAACGTTGACATTATACAGTTTTTCTGTATATTCATTAACAGATCATCGATTATTGGCAATGGGTACTTAGGGTACCTAGTGATAGTCTATTGCGAACCTATACGCGTCAGGGGAATCGACCGGTTTGTCATTTTTCTTTCTACATAACACCACAGGGGAAGCATATGGGGATTGAATGGGCATAATAGTTCCTTCCTCCAACATTCTTTGAATGTGAAGCTCTATTATGCTTTCCTTGACTCTGTCATAGCGATAAGGTCGTGATGCTACAGGAGGTTGATCTCCCGTGTCAATTTCGTGGTAGACCACATGAGTGAGACCTGGTTGATCTGAGAATAACTCCGCGTATTTCCTGAAGAGCTGTTGTAACTGTTGCTGTTGGTTTTCCAGCAAACCAATTCTAGTTAGGTCGATTTCGACCTTTTTTTCTTCCTTACTGTCAACCTGTCGTATCTCCTCATCAGGTATACTTAAGTTGTTTGTTTCAAAGTCCAGCGTAATCTTAGATGCTTTCATGAAATCCACACCCAGAACGCAAGGGTACTGCAATCCTTCCACTACATGAAACTGCCACTTCTTACAGAATTTTCTTATGCATACCGATAAGGTTACGCGCCCCAGGGTTTTACATGTAGCTCCCTGCGCCGTAAATACGGTGAGGTTCGACTCTACCTTCCTAACAAAGTGAAAATAGCGATTATACAATTCAAGTGATACAAACGATTTCTCAGCTCCCGTGTCCCATAATGCTGTTATAAATGTATCATGTAGTATAACGGGTATATGAGGAATATCTATGGGCCTTACTTTCATGGTGTTAGCCATAACAGGAGGATTTTGCCCTGCACGCGATCGAGTACCTCCCTCTATTCGATCGCCTATTAGTTTAACCTCCTATAGTTTTGTTGCCTAGACCCTGAGGGTGGATACCTATTTCCTTGCTGGCGATATCCATTATTATATTGCGGCCTCCTATCCTGTATTCTATCTGGAGAACGCCTTCTATGAAAATTCGGTCTATTATTACCCTGTCGATACTCTGCGCGTTGGTAGGTCTCTTGTCTATGTGGTGGGTTATAAGATGCATGACGCGACTCATATGTTGTCGCTACCTCCAAGAGTTGGGCTTTAGTAGTGGGATTCCTAAGCTCCACATAGTCCAGCACATTTGGAGCCAAGCGTCTCATTATGTGCTGCACTATTGTTGCCTCCGTAACCACAAAATTCAGCAACTGAGCAACCTTAAGCATTCGTAATATAAATACTACTGGCGACTGACTGGATCTTTGCTTGGACCCATAATATTCTGCCTCTAATTCCGTGCGGTCTCTCACTGCAGGGAAAGTACGCTGTAGGGCTTGCTTTAAACCGTCGATACCCCCGGCTAAATTTTCACCTATTACCGAGTACCACTCACGAGCACGACCTGTGAGATGATTCCTCAAATATGCCGGTTGAAGGGCCTCCGGTATTCCATGGAAATTTATATTATCCTCCAAGCTAGACAAAAAGTCATTAACATTCCCCGAACCATCGAAAAACTCAACGGGAAACACGGCCGCTCCTACTCCAGGGGTGGGAACGTTTGGGCGCCAATGTAACATCCGGTCAATCCAAGACCTTGCGCTGTCACCACATCTACACAGCCAATGCATGATACCTGGTACAATTTACAGAACCACCAAAACACAGCCAACATTTATTAATATATCCACTAAGACATTAATAATAGGGCTCTCCAGGTTGTTTATTACCACTTCAATTCAACCTCAACAATAATAATCTAACAGCTTCTACCAACTGCAGCCTGAATACCCGGAACAACTACAACATCAGGAATTATTCTCAACTGAGTGGCTTACACTGACCTCAAAAGCACTAATCTATAAATCTTGCCTTTCAATACTATATCATTTAGATTCCACCTCCTCGCTACAACGCCTCTGATCCTCCCTTCGATACTTCACTTCTCCAGATGGAGTTTATATACTTTAATTATCCGCTTCACTTCTTAACTGCTTTGCATACATCTTTCATCACGTTTCATTTTGGTTGCTGTTAAAGGAAAGCAATCAATCTCAATTGAAAGTCCCCAAGGTTAGTGAAGAGAAACAGCGAATAGCCCAATGTCACAACTTTAAGAGTTTATTATAAAATGCTTTCCAAAATTAGAATGATATCACATTTATAATAATCTATAAAATACTGAAACCCTGCACTGTTTAAATAAATAAATGTATACAAATATGAATAATATTTGCAAAACATAAATATATAATTACATTCTTGTTTACATACTTCATCTTTCATTCCTTCCGAACAGATATTAAAGATGACTATAAGCCTTTCAATATTCCTTGTGATTTCGAGATATTTACAGTAGATCACAACAAATTGATAAAATTTCATATTAGATCTAGAGTCGGAAGTGAAGGCATATCCATTCACTTACAGATTTGTTAAAGTTATGTGACTTTGCTCTTTCAGAAATATATAATAGGCTGTAAAAGAAGTATAATTTTCCTTCGGTGCCCCCAAATGTTATTACAGAAATTAATTTAAAAGACAGGTGTCTGGAGAAACTCATCCGAATACTGTCTGTTCAGCTTTCAAACAGCTATTAACAACATAAAAATAAAATCGAGAAAATAGAATGATATTACAGATAAAATTTCATTATAAGAGCATATAATCTATTTACATGATAAATATTATTAAAATAGGTATATATATATATATATATATATATATGTGTGTGTGTGTGTGTGTTGACTATAAAATAAATCATAAATGTAAAGAAATCATACACGTTTAGTTTGTCTAGACATTTAAAACACATACACACATATCTTAACAACATAATTATTCTTAAAATCATTTACCTATAACATCGGAGAGTATTATAAAAGCAAATACTCAAGACATATTTATTGTGATAATCTATACATATATTACCAAATATATCTTAGAAGATGCTTCCTTAAATGTGTTTTTTTCTTTCAAAAATTACTCATTGAAAATATAATTTTCTAATTGATAATAATTATAAAAGAAATTAAATTGCAATGGTGCAATAAGTTTTAAAAATATTACTTAAAATTTCAATACAAACAGTATAATTATAAATATCAAAATTTATCTCTAATTTGAGGTGATAAATAATCTCTCGGAGGAAATCATTGGCAATTCTAATTGACATGATCTATAACGAGTTCATGCAAAATAAAATAACAAAATTAAATTCATAATTGAATAATTTGTTCAACATGGGTGTTTCAATTTTTTACTATATTAAAATCATGATGTTTATTGAGGAAAGTTTGCTTCAATTATTTTTGAAATATTTTCGTTTATTATTTGTGTATGAAATTCGATTTTATCTAAATAAAGTAGTCATGAGTAGTAATCATTTTTTTTCTAGAACAGAGAACATTTTTTGCATCTTTGAAACTACCTATACTTCAATAAGTGGAAATAATTCAACTTTATAAATATATTACCTAAGCAGAAATAAATTTAAAAACTTTTCCTGAGTCTTAAATCTTTAGAAGATATGATTTTAATACACTTTTTTAATCTTTAAAAAATATTTATTTTTCGAAATGTGTACATCTTTTTATTCTATACCCTACGAATTATAGTTTTTGTAATATTTATGTGGAGATTTCATTGCTTTCTTAATTTTCATTACAACATAATTTGACAAAATTTTATGTTTGATTTGAGATACTTGTTAATAAAAGTTATTTTTCTTAATCACTGACTTAGTTATATTTATGAATTTCTTTTTAATTTCTTCATCTCATTTGTTGAATAAATTCTTGAAGAAAAGTTATATTTAGTACGTACTTATTACTTTTTCATTAGTTGGAATGATGGTGACTGCGAACGCATAGTATGGTCATGTCTATAGTCATGGTCTGAGGTGCAATTTTCCTTGATAGCCGGACCCCTTTGGTTGTCATTAGATGCACACGTACAGCACAGTGGTCCGTCTAGGATATTCTGAGACTTGTTTTGCTACGGTTCCTTTTGCAATACCCTAACATTTTTTTTTCAGCAAGTAAATGCCAGACCACATACGGCAAGTGCTGCTATGAACTGTCTTACAGCTTGTCAAACACTTTATTGGCTAACCATATCTCTTACTAATCAAGCATGTCTGGATATGATGAGAAGGTTACTGCATCTACCAAGGATTTTAATTACCTAGCCCGACAATTGGAGCAGATTTGGTAAGAAATACCGCAGGAGACCATCAGGGAGCTTCTTCACTCTTAGGCTCGTCGTGTGGTAGCTTACATACATGCTAGAGGTTGGTCAACCTCTTATTGAACTTGTTACTTTGCAACTATGTAACTCTATGTAAAAAATCATTCAATTTTTCGAAAATTGTAATCATTTTTTATTCTGTACATAATTGTCCTATCCACCAATTTTTTTCCTCCATTGGACAACTCGTTGCGTCATTTTTTTTATTACCGAGTGTAGTTTTTCCATAAGTATGAGAGATATTTGAAAATGATACGAAATATCATCTCTTGAAAGCAAAATGAACAACATTCAATATTGCTAAACAATTTTTTATTTCTTCTGCACCTATAGCAGAAAAATATTTTCATCGTTTTATAACATAATGTAATATGTTTGAAAAAAATCGTTTTACATATTTCTGTTTTCAATTATAAATATTTATAAGTAATACAAAACAATGTTATAAGCTTCTAATTGATAAACTTTTAATATACTCTATAATGTACAAGTGATTTTAAAAAGTTACGATTTACATTCTCATGAAAGCAACAAAAAGCAAGCAGTATTACTGAATTTTCATTTTTTAAAACGTTTTTCTGAATTTCACTTGGTGTGTGTGTGTGTCATCAAATTTTCGATCGTTAATTTAACCAACTTCCCATCAAGCTAGAAATCTGAAACCTTGGGAATCGTTCTCACTAGCCTAACAATACGATATTTGGACATTTGCGACAAGTTTTAGCTAGTATTTTCTTCAATAATGCAGTTTAACCCAATCACTCTTGGCGACAAGAATTATTTGGCAGTATTTTGCCAAATGTGGCTACCCTGGTCCGTTTTACGGACTTAACGTTCAGCCAAACAAAAAAATCGCCAAGTTTTAGCTAGTATTTTCTTCAATAATGCAGTTTATCCCAACCACTTGGCGCGATTTCAAAAATTGGCATCAAACTTGGCGATTTTTTTTTTGGCTGAACGTTAAGTCCGTAAAACGGACCAGGGTAGCCACATTTGGCAAAATACTGCCAAATAATTCTTGTCGCCAAGAGTGATTGGGTTAAACTGCATTCCAATCATTTAATTTACAGAATTAATTAATTAATTTTAGTTACTTTTAACGTTTTTATGTATTTCACTTGGTTCGTGTTTCTGTGTGTGTGTGTGTGTGTCATCAAATTTTCTATCGTTAAATTAACCAACTTCCCATCAAGCTAGAGTACTGAAATTTCGGGAACCGTTCTTACTTGCCTAACAATGCAATATTTAGATATTTGCGACCAGTTTTAACTAATATTTCAATAATCTTTCTTAATAAATTTTGCCACTATATAAAAACGTTGTTTTTAAAAACGTTGGTTTTTATCTCGAATTATTTAAACATTTTTCTATAGATACAGCAGAAAAATGTTCCAATTAGTATATATCTATCATTTTTAACATATTGTTATGTGTTTCAGAAAATAAAAGAATTTTGCATTTCCGTTTTCAATTTTATATATTTATATATTTTACAGAGCCATACATTAAACAACTTTGATTTAGAAACCTGTATTGTATATCAATGACAAGAGCTCTATAATGTAGAAATTATCCATAAGTAATGGTTTTTTTTATCATAAACTTCTTATAATATTATGTATTTGTAATGTTCAATTCAAAAAATGTTTTTTATGTCATAACTGCATCATCGCAGCAAATTACCTTCTTAATGAGGTTATAACAAATATTAAAATGTTACCAAATTTATCATAAAAAATTATTAATGAACTATGAGCACAAAGATAAAAATTTTTTTCTACTTTTTTTTAATTTGAATTACATAACACATCAATACGATATTGAAGTTTGCGCCAAATGTTCTCAAGTATTAGTTGTGTAATTTTTTCGTTCGCAGTTGTTATTCTGAGAAAATGTGCATATATATAAACTTTCCACACAACACGAATGCTATTGGCGACGGACGTAGTAATTTTGAACCTCGATCAAGTGATGAATTTGACAGCTGGGCTGGAACTTTCCTCTCCAAAAATTCACACCATGCCAAACATGATGGTTCATCGAGTGTAGACAGGTTTAACGTGCATCAGTCCTAGCTGCAAGAAGGGTCTCCGGTGGCACCAGGGCTCTAACACATAACTTGACAGAAACAACGCCGGGCATAGAGTTCAAGACCATGACCAATAGGCTATCGAGGCTCAAAGAAATTTTGCTTTTCAGTTTATGAATTGAAGGCTCAAATGCTTTCAGACAATACCATTGACTTGCCCCCACAATAAGAATGAACGTTACCAAAATAACCTTTTTGATTTGTACTTAACGAAAATGTAATAAAGTAACTTTTTTATTGAAATATTATGAGGTAAGACAACAAAATCAATAATTTATGGAATCCTTGTATGGGGAAAAATCTAATAAATTTGAAGCATGATTCTTATGTTATCATATATGATTTCCATATCAATCAGTTTAAGTGACCCTTAAAACTGTATAATATACATCTAAAAGTTTTTCTTTAACATTATAATCTTGCATGCATTAACGTGTAAAATCTTGTAATTTTACGTTTCATTCGTAAAAATTGAAGATTGGAATAACTTGAATATCAATTCAAAATTTAGAAAAGTGGACACATATGAGCACAACATGAATTGCTTTATCTCTACTCTTATGCTTCAATACCTACGTCCAAAAGTTCGATAGATCACTGCCAACATTTTTAAATCTCTTACGATACCCTGAACTTTCCACGGATCAGTGGCTTCAAGAAAATTTGTTTTGGACGAGCTTTTAAAGTAGACCCTTTGAAATAGCGGAAGACATCGAATTGAAATGCTGCGGCTCTTGCCGGTGCGAAATGATCAAGCGTTGACACTTCTCAACCTTGAAGATAAACGACACTTTCGCGTAAGAGGTGAATACATAAAATATTCACTATACAAAGGTTTCAGGTATTATTTATTTTAAGAAGCTTCTGCATTGCATGTAAGTATTGGAAACAAATAGTGAACGATATTCTAAGGATTTTTTAATTTATTCTTTTTTTTCTTTCATTTTCGTTATTTCTAAACATTCTATATCTAAAAGTGATATCAATTTTATTTTAATACTCTGTTCACTTAAATTAAAGTCTTACATAAAAATACGGATTGAATTTGCTTTGTGATGCTTGTATTGCTAATATTTAAAATAAAATAAGAAACATATTTCCACTGAAAGAATAATTATTTTTGAAGGTAATAAAATTGTATATATTGTTTCAAGCTATTCATGTTCACATAAATGTAGGTTGAATTTTCTAAGAAAAAGAGTGATATCTAATTTGCATCTCTTCCTTATTTCATCTACCAAAACTCTAACAAATTTATTTATTGTGTAATATTATTTTTCTCCTACTACAACAAATTAAAAGAATAATCTACGAAAATTCGACTCTTACACAATATGGACTAAATTGTTGGACATAGCTAGTTTTCGATAGTTCTGGTATTCAAAAAAATAGAAAATATTAAAAGAAAACTCAATAATTAATTTCTTTAGTCAAAGCAATAAAAATTAAGAAACTGTACCTTACAATAAAATTGAGTAAACATTAAACGTTTTTCAAGACAGATGCTTCAGAAAAAATTATCTACAGGAATATTTTTGTTCCTAAATTTTAAAATAAGAAACAACGTACATAATATGTCATAATCTATTTTAAAGTTGTAAAATTTTGTTTGAAATATTGTTACAATTTAATTTGCTTATTGAGTCTTATTTATTGTTTGTTTTAATTGATTCTTTCTTGTCTCCTTTTTAAAATTAGCTCTGTTTTCTAAAATTTTCTATTTTTTTATTAACTGAGTGAAATAATTTTTTCTTTAATTAGATGTTAAAGTCTCCTATGTTTAACTACTCTAAATACTTGTTTTTATTTGAGCCAAAATTTACAAACATTTTTCATAATTATAGAATAAATGTAACAAGTCAAAGATTTATAAGTAAAAAATTGTCTCTTCTTTTGTGTGTTTTACAAAAAAATGTCGTATTAAAATATTTGAGAGATAATTGAATATCATAGATAAAACATTATTACAAATAATTTTGATGGATTATATATGACATCCGAAACATGCATCATTGATGAATATTTATTTTGTTCAAAAAAGAATTAATTTTCTTTGAAAATAGAAACTTAATAAAATATACTTTACAATGTTCAATATATTAAAACCTTTTTTTTTAAAAAAAGAAAGTCATGCATCATTTTATAATTAAGTTACTAATCCTAAGTAAAGCCCTCAGTGGAAATAATTATGCTTTATTTTCAAAGTCATCTATATTAAGAAGTATATTTCAAAAAATGTTTTAAAAAGTTTTAGCAAAGTTTAACATGAAAACATATGTTATGTAATCCAGTATATTATGAAAGTTTTTGGTAAATAAATATCGAAATATTTGTTTTATTAATTGAAATAAATAAAAATATTATCTCTTTTAAACAGATTCTGTATTGAAAATAGTTAAGCAAATATAACAATTTCTTAAAATGTAATATTTTTATTTCGAAAAGTGAATTACGATCACAAATTTTTAATTGTTTATATTGATATATTAGAAATATTAATTGAATGTCACATGTCATTTTAGGGAATCGGATATATTATTATGGAATTCATATATTTGCTTCTTTTTGTCTTTACATAGAACTAAATGGATCATAAATCCATCTGTAACTAAATATAAATCAACCGAAATTCTTTACAAGTATATCTTGTACAAATCTTTTGTTTTGAAGTGAATATGAGCTTATTTTAATTGAATTACCTTAGAATGTAATTTACGATAATGTTTCACGAAGGATTTATTTTTCTTATTATTTTCAACTAAAATATTTTCCATATGTAACATAGTATAAGCTTCTAAATGTATAATTCAGTTTAGTAAGAAATAAAAATAATACAGTTTATTATTATTGAATTAATCTTGGTGGTTTTCGGATACTTGTTTTGAAGTCTAATTTCAATGGGTAAGAGAAATAAATATATGTATACTTAACGAAAACGATTATGGTTGAAAAGTCCAAATAAAGTTAGATTAATTTAAAACCTGGTGACTTATTACCTTTAATAAACGTATGAAGTTTAAAACACCATTTATAAATTCTACTGTATATAAAAGAAATTCTATTTTTTAGAGGATTAAAATCTACTAAACATATTTTTCTATCTAAAATAAACATTTATTTATTAGAAGTACGAATAATATACTTACACATAATCTCAGGAGGGAGCTCTATTCTACTTTCAATTTATAGTTACAGAAGTCTTAAACATGTGGAAAACGAATTTTTTCAAAAATATGAAATTTTCATGAAAATTCTAATCAATTTTTTATATTTTAAGAAAGCAAATATTAGTTTAAATGTATATAACGTCATCTAGTAGACTACGACATCGATTCGTTTACTATGGCGAAATAACTGAACAAATAAGAAGCACAAATCTATTTTACCTATATGTTAAATTTCCAGAAAATCTTCTTTTAAATTAAAACAGAATTTAAAATTATAATTTCGAAAATTCTTATGAGGCGAGATTGAAAATATGATGGTAAATAAAAATCAACATGGCAACCAAATCTAATTAAAGCGAGTTCAAAATATGTCATATTTAAATTGATACTCAAAAACCTTATAAATATTCCCCTTCTTCAAAATTAATCTTCTTAAATTTTTCTGTGACTGCATTTACTCCCCTTGTATAAAACACATAAGAAATTCTCGAATTTGTGTAAACAAAGAAACATATTGTTCATATACCAATCCTGTGTAATACACGTGATAAATTATAAAATTTAAATATCGCATGGAATATTGCATAGAAATAACAAATATTGCATAGAAATAACAAATATTGCAAGAAATAAATGCATATATTCAATGATGTTCAAGTCTTTGGAAAACAAGAAGAAAATATGAAATTTAAAGAACATTATTGTGGACATGAATAGTGAAATTCTTAGATAAAATATTAACTATTAATCAAAATAAAATATTTATAGTGACATATTTCATATTTTGAAAGTTATATTCACCTAAACAAATGAGATTTAAAAATAACTCAAAAGTTTCTTAATTCCAAATTCTGTTGTTTGGAACAGATGGAGCTTCACTGATTGTACAAATTTGTAGTTATTGAGAATTCGATAAATAGAAAGAAAGAAAATTGATTTTGAAAATAGAAAGCAAACATAGCCCACGGCATAAAGAAAAATATCTGTATTTGTCTCTCCTTAAAATGTAAGTTTATAGGATTATGGTGCATTTTCATGAAAGTATAGAGTATTCATAGTGCTTATATTTACAACTTTTTAAGTGAAGTTTTCTCCTGTACAATGAACATTAAAAAATAGGTCACGAACTTCCAGTTATGCACAATATTATATAACGAAATGTTCAATCACAAACTTTAATATTTAATTTTTTTTATATCCTATAAATTTTAATTATATTAAATGTTTGCAAAAATTCAGCAATCTTTAAGATTTTAAATACAGTGGAACTTAAGTAAGATATACATTAAGGTATGTGCAAAGCTTACAAGCGTAAATATAGGTAATGATTATTAATTGCATTCATTCATATTTATTCATGTATGTAAATGTGTATTTCCTTACATATACATATACTTAAGCACAATGATAATTCACTATTATAAATGACTTTTATTACATTAATTATAAAAGGATCTCTTGAATTTGATATAAAATAAACTTTTATTTCTTAAAGGGTCTCGATGGTGTTAATTTTTTTCGAAAGATGAAAATGTATGAAATTTGCGACTAAATAAAAGTAATTTAAATTTAAATTAAATAATTTGATATTTTCACACATGCTTTATAAATTAATGGTGTTTCTAATACACGTAAAATACCTAAATTATGTTATTACTATTTTTATGTTAAGAGGCCACAAAAATAATACAAATTTCTTTCATAAATTCCACTACGCGAAAGATATTTTCTACACAATTAGTTCTAAGTATTTGAAAAAAGTTGATTTACAAAGTCAAATATACCCTTTTAAATGTGAGCCTATTCAAAATTAAATAAATCTTGAAAAATTTTGTTAAAGAAAATGAAATATTTCAAAATTTTAAACATTTAAAAAATTAATTGTGCTTATTATATATACAAATTTTTAAGTGTTTAAGTATTTTACGTTTTGAAATCTCCGGCGCGTAAGTGACAAAAACTCAAACTGAGAAAAAGCATTTAAAGATATAACATTTAATTATAAAATTAAAATTTGAAACTTACATATTAAAATGCCCCTGGATCGTAAAATGTACCTTCCATTTGCTCTAATTACTATTTTTCTTTACTTTTGTGCAATCGTTTTCCTCAATAAAAGATGATGCCAAACTCCAATTTTTCGAATCTTGATTCTTTATTTGTCACGTTCAGCCAGTCATAAGTAAATAATCTTGTCAATTTTTTAGCCAAATTTTTCTGTAATATATGTAAGTATTAATCTACCATCATTGAATATGCTGATGGCCAGATTTGTTGCAGTCTCTACAACTTGGAGACCATAATTAATTGTCTTCGGGCAAAATTTCCATTTTAATGAATTTAGTCATTTATTCTGCGTCTCGCTACCTAAACATTTCCTCACTAGTGTTGGATGAGAAAAATCTGTGAACACTGGCTTTATAACATCACATACTGCCTTAGCAATGATATTTTTGTGGTTGTAGTTTCCTTGAGTATTGTTATTGATTGCAGCATTATAACTACACCATGTATCTGGAGTTGTTGGACAAAACCAAGGAATGGGCTCATCATTTGTGCTGCATGAGTGATCCCAAACTGCCCAAATTGCTTTCCTAAAACCTTTCACACTTCTCGAGTTGCCTCGAATTGCATTCCCATAGTAATGGGTAAGTTTGTCGATCACACTATTAGTCAGACTGCCTTTACCACCAATAGTTTTCCCGTCAAACAACTTCTTTTTTCCATGTATTAATTTTATCTTCCTATTGTGCCTATCCGCTTTTGCACATGACTAACACATTCAACCTTCTAAATTAGACATTCATCCCCATACGGTTTGCTATCTGAAAGAGCACTGAAAGTTTCAGCATCACCGTCTCCTACATAATTGGAATATTTCAGATCATGAAGTCTTTCGGAACGATTGAAATGTTTCAACATCCGAGCTACTTCCATCTAACCCACAAAGCCAGATTTTTTTTTCTGTATGAAATCCTATGGTCTCTGCTATTTCTTGGTATTTTCCTTATGGTATTTCAGACCAAATTTAATACCTTTGTAATACGATAGTACTTCCCGATCTAAAATTTTACCTGTTACTGCACCAATCACAGAGCACACTCCAATTACTGTCGAGTGTCCTCTCGTCTTCCAAGTCCCATCACCTCTGATTGTTAGGATGTTATCAGGAGACGAAGACTTTTTCTTCTTCCACTGCGCTTTTCATACTTGCTTCTGTAACTTCTTATGTAACATGCAGGAGTTCATTGTTTATAACATCATAAATTTTTTCTCAACAGGACTAGGAGGATTCACCATTGTGCAGAATGTTTATATGTCTCCTAACCCTCTACCAGTACTTTCCATTGCCAAAACATATATTCTATTTATTTATGGAGCAATTTTTTACTGACAGTCATTTCACAGCTTAAAAGAGCTGACAAAACCACAGTCTATATGAAAACAAGAAGACAAACCACACCTCGATTCCTTAATTATTTTCTTTGATCCATGTCACTTAGTGCAACTTGACACAGACAGAATATAATTAAAAACCAATATGAAATCAGGTATTCCACATCCTTTAAAATTTTCACTTACCTCAGAACGATTATATTCCAAAGAAGACTGAACACAATCCAACTTCCAGCTGGAAGCAGATTTTGTGTTTACATCATTCGTTGGTAAAACTTTCTCAACTGGTAAATTATTCTTACTTTTTTTAAGAAACTAATTCCCATAGAATCTGCTTTTCTTTGGACGCTTTTCCAGATGATCTTTTCGAAGTAGAATTATCCATATCATAAGTCAAAAATGCGTAAAGAATAGGCTTATCAATGCACAAAATTTTGCTCAAAAAATTAGCAAATTGAAATAAAGTAAATATAAGCAATGTGCTGAGTTGCAGGGTTTTATTTGATAAGTCTCAGAGTTTAAAATATTTTAATGAGACTGACTTAGAAGTAAAATAAAACGAAACGTAATTCGAAACTAAAATTTTTGTGGGTGGGGCATCTGTTTATTTAAACACTGATCTTATTAAAACAACCTTTAGAATACTTCAAATAACTTTTGAAGTATTTTGAGTATCGTCAAATGGATGTTATCTAAAAATTGAGCTTTAAATGAAGAACAACATAATTTTTTTATCAAAAAATCGAAACATTTGAAGTTTAGCACCCCTGTAACCTCTTAATGGAATAGGTTCTATTTATCTTCATGTAAACTTAGAAGCTTAGTAACGAAATGTATTTAAGGAACTGAAAGTAATTCAAATGCTTTAAAGGTAATAAAAATAAAAAGCAATTTTTACAATTATATCTCAGAATACAATAATATTATGACAAGTTATTCTCCATTCCTCAAATAATTCTTTGATAACCATTGATGACCATTTACTTTTAATGAACTTTTACCTTATTAAATGTGAGAATACAGTAATAGATTTTAGTCTCGAAATTGCTAACTTTCGGCAATAAGACCTGTTCCTATGACGATCAGGTTATCATAACGAGACTTGCACAAACCTATGATAATATACAAAAAGAAAATAGACATTAACTGTGTTATTGAAAAAAATAATGTGTTATTAATTTGAGTTCTAAGTATTTATTCTTCAAAGGTGAATCGAGTCCCATTTAATAAGGTGGTACGATAGCCTACTGGTCATGGGTTTGGAACCGTGGCCTGCGGTTATCGTCGAGTCATGGGTTCGAACCTTGGCGCCACTAAAGACCTGCCATGTATCTGGAGGTAATACACGTTAAATCTCTAGATGATCCGGAACAGTCTTCTCATTGGCATGGTGGAAAAGGTTGCAGAGGGTAGTGCCGGGTCAAATGTAGTCCTTCTCACTTAACCAAGGTTAAAAATTTCGAGTTCCTTCCCCAATATCCCTCGTGTTGCTTCTAGTTTTGATATTATAAAAAAACTAATCAATCAATCAAACAATTTAAATTAGATAAATTTCACTCATATTGAAAATCGAAATTTGCTTATTCTTAAGTTTAAAGAAATGCGATTTATTGCGTTACATTTCATATAATTTCTTTGTACCCTTTTTATATTATCGTATTAAACTAATATTACAATGATTACAATTGTAAGTATGACAAAATTATATACTTGCAGATAGTGTCAGTCATTTTATTCAAATATTTCCTTTTCCACATTAAATTTCCAATAGGTATAATATGATACTAACGTACGTAAATTAAATTATATATAAAAAGATGTTGCTATGTTCTTTTATTTGCAATTAGAAAATTTGCCACGATTGTAGTAAATATAAGACTTGGATGAAAAAAATAGAATTGAATTCTTACAATATAATTCACAGCAAATATAAATTATTAATACTGATAAATGGCTGAAGAATCTTTTCAATTTTTTGATTCATTTCGCTAAGAAAACGCTTGGTAACCAATACTATATAGAATCATATTTGAAAATTTAATTTATTTTATTACGTTAAAAAGGATCTAACCCTTCGAAAACGGCAATAGAAAAATATGAAGTTTTGGCTTAGAATTTCTCATGTAATAAGTATTATTTACTCTATGGTTTAATAATTATCGACTTGATTTAAATTTTTAAAAATTTACATTGAAGTACAAATTATATAAATTACACGAAAATTAATTCCAGTAGTTTCATCATTCCTTTCAAATAAAGTATGTATTGTTTTGAAATTCGTCAAGCAAAATACTAAAACTGTTTGAAAATAATTTTTAAGTTCTTTTCTAAAATTTTCAGCAAAAATTTTAACAAATTTCAAATGAAATGTAAAATGCACTGATAAAAATGTCATTTAAATTAAGATGCTTCAATTAAGTTGATATTGAAAGTCAAGTATAAAATAGAATTAAATACTAAAGAATTTATTAAGATTTAACTAGAATTATAGAGTAAATTCCATCACAATAGCATGTGATTTGCAAAATTGCTAAATTTCATCCAATTGATGAATTAAATCACGTGTTTCAAATGCATTAATAGAGACGCATTAGGCCACATATTTGTCACCGTTCATTGGCTTAGGTCAGGGGTATTAAGCACTTTGGGGAACCTTTTGAGTTTAGCTCGTTTTCCTTGATGCTTTTTCAAGAGTCATAAAGTAACCAAACACATAATTCATTATGGCCCTGAACTCGCCGAAAACATTTCAATTAGACGTATTCGTTTTTTAGATGTATTTTTTCCAAATTCTCTCCCCCCCTTAACAGTTTGACATCGTGATAGATAAATGGGGAGGGTTGTGTCAACACAGTGAACGTTGACTGGAAATTTGGGGCTCATTAGGAAACCTGGCTCTTTCCCTTAGGTTTGAGGCACTTTCCACATTGAGATATTCGTTCCAAAGGGTGAGGGTAAGAATTTACTTAGTTGTCCTCAATAAGGGCACTAGGTATTAGTAAGTATCTGTTTGTCAGCTTAGTTTGAGATCTTATTGTATTTGAATTAAATACATTATTTGACGCAGTTTTTGCGATATGCCATTTATTTAAATGAAACAAAAATAGCTTTACAAAAGAATATGAATTATATACTCCTTTTTTATTTGATATTAATTTGAAGCTTCAATAAATTGCGAGGGAGGAGTGGAGGGGAATCTGTTATTTTATTCATTTGGACAAATTGCTTTTTCTGTGTTTTCTTTGCTATGTTAGCTCAAATTTTTTTTTCTGCAAACGAACATTATCAAATAGAACTAACCCTTAAATCCCCACTGTTGCATTTCTGCAACATATGATTTATTTTAATTTAATAGACTCAATATTTTTTTTTAATTACCTACAAATCACTTATCTGAGAAAAAAAAAGATTTTTGCAACGAAATGCTCTCTGATGCCTCAAGAGCTGTGTTTTTGCTATAAAAAAATCCTTTATATTTTATGTTTCCTCTTGTTTATTGACGAAATAAATTACCAGGTAAGAAATTTAAACATTTTATGTTCATTTAAAAATAATTTTGATTTTCTAATGGAAAAAGTTTGAAAGAAATTTTATTTTAATTATATGTTACAGGTCTGCAACATTGGTCTTTGGTTACCTTTTTGACATAGCCAAAAAGCGTATACTAACCCAAGATGAAATTGATA
>BMAW01057185.1:0-27057 GCA_019974015.1 Nephila pilipes | reverse complement strand
ACATTCATTTCAACAACCATTTTATAAAAACCTTAAGAATTTTTAAGCCAGGAGAATACACTATCCACATATCTCTCCTACCTATTATCAGCAAACTTGATGAAAAAAAAATCACATAAAACTGGTATAGACTTAATCTCACTTAAATCCATTGATTGCTTTCGTTAACGTTGCATTAGAAGCAACACGAAGGGCTCTTGGAAAAGGACCGCGCAAATTTTGATAATCGGTGAAGAGACGAGGACTATACATGAGCTGGTACCCACCTCTCTTAACTTCAACACCATATTAATGGCAGGACTTTGAGCCACAACAGATTAAACGTGACGTGTATCAGCTCCGGCTACATTGAAGGTCTGTAGTGGCATCAAGGCTCAAACCCAGGGGTCGACCAAACGCACCGACCACGAGTCTGCGACTCTGACCACTAGGCTACCACGGCCATTACTTAAATCAAAAAAACATTTTTATCCAAGAACATCATGGATTTATAGAAAAGTTATCCACCATCCATTAGCTCCTCCTTGTCGTTGATAACTTTAAATCCGGTATTAATAATGGCAAATCCACTGGTGTTGTTTTCATTCATATTCAAAAACCATTTGATAAAATTTGGCCCCAGAATCTGCTCTATAAACTAATAGAAATTGATACACCTTAAAATTATTAAATTGATGAAATCCTGTGACGTTGACCTATTTATGAATTTCTCATTACTAACCTCAAGGATGTTTTGGTACTTTGAATTGCATAAAATTAAAATTTCTTCCTCATCAAAACGAAGTGTGATTAGGTAAATTAGATGAATTTAAGACATGTAGTGAATTGAATTAGAAACGGAGATATAAAAACGAAAGAGAATTGAAAGGAAAGAGAAGGGCGATAGAGGATAACGATAATCAGAAAGGCATTTGTAACTTGAATTGAATCGTCATAATTAATTGTTTGTAATGGAAATGAATCTTCTATTTTAGAAGTGTTTGATTTCGATTGAGTGATTTAGTCACATAAGATATTATTATTAGAATATAATTTAAAATATCACTCGAGTTGAGAGGGATTCAAGAGAGAGTGACCTTACGTATTCTTTAGTAGCTAATAAACAGCTTTATCCTGCTCTTACGTATCTTGAATTGGAGTTTGGAATTCATTGACTATTGTAATTAGTTTGTAAGATGACTGTAGAGTTGAATAATGTAGGAAATACGTCATAATCTTACATTTAAAACAGAGACTTTGCTATGTGTAAACAATAGTTAATGCGTCAAGAATATTTCCGCAGGAATTCCACAGGGCTGAATTTTAGAATCAACTTTATTCAATTTCTCAAGGAACGATATCAACAAATCACCTAACATGGTTCTTTACTTGTATATAGACGTCAGAGCAATTCTTACCCAGCAAAGTATAACACACTTACTAAACCCTCACATTATAGGGTTAGAAGATAGTACTACCAAATGGAAAATTTCTTTAAATGTCAACAAAATGGAAACCGTATTCTTTTCCAACGATATAAAAATAATCAATCTAGATATCTTTAAAGAGACTCGAAAATCCCTCTGGTTTTCATAGTCAAAATATATTGGCGTTATAAAAGACACATTTTTGAAAAATATGTCATTAGTAGCAAAAAGAAATTAGTTCCGCGCGCGTAAAGTTTAAACCCTTGTTGCTTGGAATTCGAAAATGACGAGAGAAAATGTGAAGCTTATCTACACTCTGGTTCTTAGGTCAATAGTAACTTATGATTGCCCATTCTGGGGATTTGCAGACAGAACTCACAGAAATAAATTTGAGACAATTCAAACTATATTATTAGACAAATTATTAATGGGATATGGTTTATGAGAAATGTTAATATTTATAATATAACCAATTTCCCTTCCATTGGAATACTATGGAAAACATCACAGCTAACATTTTTGAAAATCTCATAAACGACATTGATAATTTTGCTCAAAATTTTTTAATGATGTATTCCAATTGCAACCCTGCTACAAACTTAATAAGACCCCGAGTTTTTCTTTTGAATTTCTAAAACAAAATTTTTAAGCAGCGAACATATGAGTTGAAATTTTTAAAAATCTCATGATCATTATTATAATTTTCTTCAAAATATTCCAAATTGTAATCCTGCATCAAACTTAATAAGATCGCGAAATATTCTTTTGAATTTCTAAAACAAAATTCTTGAGCAGCAGCCAGATTAGTTGAAATTTTGGACACCCATTCATTCATTATTTTTAGTTTGAAACGTCCAAACTAAAAATAATTAAATAAGAATGAGCAAAAAAAAAGACATTTTTAATAATCAGGTTTTTATTTAAGAATAAAGTAAAAGGTATAAACATATTTTTTAATGCAAAACGATGTATAATTTATAAAAGTTGGAGATGTTTATAATTTTTGATCTGATATATAAGTAAGTACTTATGGGGTACTTAACATCTACTTATTTATCAAGTCGGCATCTCAGATAAGTGTCTCACAAGCTTTTATAAACTATATATATTTTAAATTTAAAACTTATTTTTATACCTTTCAATCCATCTTTATATAAAAGCTTGATTAAATTTTTTTTCTTATTTATGTTGAGTTAAATACTATAGTAGCTCTATCTAGAATATTTATTCTAGCCTCGATAGCTTAGAGGTCATGGACGCGAACTCCAATCCCTTTTTTCGGATGGGCCATAGGTTTGATCCTTGATCCGATTTCAGACCCGACATGTAACAGGGCTGATGCACGTTATATATGTCAAGATGCTCTACTTACTTACATTGGGGAAATTAGAATTGTTTTCATTTTTAATTCCAAATTGTAGAACCCACAAAATGACAATTTTAATAAGCCGAAAAAAATTTAAATTTTAGAATTATTTTCTGTCTTTATTACTATATTATTAGTTTCTTGTGTTAAATCAGTAAACTCGTTAATGTTAAATTTGTATTACTCAACCAAATTTTTAGCTATTACTTTATGTTTTTTACCCTTACGTACAAGAATTCTGACTTCATTGCTACTTCCAAATTTTCCTGTAGGTGTGGAAGTTTAAAAGAGAATTTCCAGATCTGTTATCGTTCCTGTGACTTGATCGAGGTTCTAAACTACGAGTTTTGCCGCCAATAATTCTAATGTTTCTTCTGAGTTCGACACTAATAAACAATCAATCAGCCAGATTATTTATAAAATTAGTGTCAAAGATATAAAGAAAAAAATGAATTTTTGTAGAGATGCATTAGCTTTATTTGAAAATGTAATAATACTAAAATGGAAGAATATATATCGGTGGAAATAATAAGAACCATTTTCTATGAGTAAATAATAGTTTCTACGATGTTAATTAATGCCAGGTAATGTATGGGTATTCTTATATTTCTTATACATGTATGTCTATTCCTATAATTCGAAACCATAACAGTCGCTAACTTTTCCAATTTTAAATGAAAAGGAATCAAATAATAATTCGAGATCAAAACCAACGTTTTTAAAAACGTTACCAAAAAACGTTTTGGCTGAATGTTAAGTCCACGAAGCGATCCAGGATAGCTACATTTGGTAAAATACCGCCAAATAAATCCTGTCGCCAAATGCTGCTGAAGCCAAAACTAAATATTGAAATATTAACTAAGACTTATCGCAAATGTCTAAATATTGCATTGTAAGGCAAATAAGAACTATTCAGAAAGTTTCAGAGCTCTAGCTTGATGGGAAGTTGGTGAAATTAACGATCGAAAATTTGATGACACACAGACAAATATACACCAAGTGAAATACATAAAAACGTTGTAAAAATTCATTTATTCGCTTCTTATAGATATAATATTTAAAAATAATTTGTATTAAAATAAATCTGAATTTATTTTCGTGAATATTTGTAGCTAAGCTTAAGATTTTGTCGTGCGAAACACATAATTTTTGTTTTTGTGTTGTATAAAGAAAAAGACAATATTTGTAGTAAATGCAGTTAGGTTAAATAAACTCTAATGGCAAAAGATTTTCATAACAAAGATGTCACACTTATCGATAAATCAACATGGACTGTGTGTGTGGTGGTGGGGGGCTGCATTTAAGAAATGGGTCCGACTAGCAGCAATTAAAAAATCCGAGAAAAAGAATGAGAAATTTTCGCATTACAGTAAACACAGTCTTTTAAAAGATGCCTGAAAGCTTTTTTGTTTGCACAATGCGTTTCCTCAAACATAATAATCACATAGCAATTAACTAACTGCAGCTTAATAGTGCAACACATGATGGATCGATAATTTTTCCTGTAATTTCCGACTGTAACAGTGTGTTATTTTTATTAATTGCATCATTTGGAAGCTTTTCAAAGTAAAAAGGAAACGAAACAAACCCATCACTTTAATTAGCGCTGTGGAGTTCTTTACTTTGATGGATAGCGACTATTTTGTGAAGTAAGTCTTCGAATTTATTCATTTTCTTACAAATATAAAACTAAAAAATATACACATTATTAATAACAGAGTCTTGAGGAAGTCTTTAATAAAATTCCTTTTAATTGAATATTGAAGCATTTAAAACTTCGAAAAATACTTAGATTTAAAAACTTGCTCAGCAGTTACCCTATTTTGGAAGTTTTGCATTAAATTTGTTAATTGCATGTTATTATTGCGATTGTTGTTTATGATAAGACGTGTACAATTATAGTTTTTACGCAAACGATTATAATTCTTGCTTCTTGTTTTGAATAATTTATGTGCCTCTTACTTAATTTCTATTGAAAATTATTATTATCCTTTCTTATTTTTAACACTTTGTTTGATAATATCACGTTTTAGAAAATATAAAGTGAATTTTATAACCTTTTAATGATTTCAACAGTGTATTTACTTCTAATTTCTTACGGGAAATCGATTTCTATTGCTTCTAATCATTGTAAAAAGTGTTTCTTTATATTTTTATGCAAATGATTACTAATGACGGAGATCTCCATTTTTAATTATCTTTATTTACATTTAACAAGTTGCTGAAACTATAGGACAGTTTTGTGAATTTCGTATTTCATGATTCTTAAGTTTTATTTAACCCTCGTTTCTTTCCTTCGATTCTTAAGCTCAATTGAATAAATTTAATTCTTATCTATTTAAAAACTTAAGTCGAGAAATTATTTCTCTTTTGAAATTTTTGATTAGATTAATTGTTAGAAAGTTATTGTTACGATTTTTGAGTATTGTAATATGTTGCACGCAATCATAATTTTGGTTTTACATTAAACTGTTAACGAAAAAATAAAATACCTCATATTACAGTTCCTGTTTTAAAGGCTTATAACTTTCCAAAACTAATACCTAAAGATTTTTTTTTTTATATTATTGTATTTTAAAATCTTCTCGCTGCTAATAAATTCAATATATCGTTCTAATCAAAAGAATAATTACTTATGACATTTTTAAATATCGATTAACTTTTTCACACTCGGTATAGGAGATTTGGCCTTTTCGATTCTACACGTGATTTAAGGCTTCGGGGGGGGGGGGGGCGGAAGGAGGGGGGCCTCCAAGAAAATTAAATGAGAATTTAAACAGTTTTGTTCATTCCATTAAATAAGAAACTATATAACAGTTGCATTTAGGATATGAGGTACTTGAATAGGAACTGAGAATAACGTAATTCATAGAAGCAATGTCCAGTGATCGGTTTTCCTTTTCAAAAGAAGTCTATGTATATGATGCCCTTTTGCATGCGAAAAGATTCTCCCCGTAACTTTCTAGGGACAGGAACTGCTGTTTACTTGAGCTCTATAAAAATTTGCATAGTAATTTTAGGAATTTAACATGGATTTGTTCTTAAAATGTATAGCCGTTAGAACAAAATAAAGTGTAACAAAACGAAATAATTCAATAATTCGAGATAAAAATTAACGTTTTTAAAAACAAGGTTTTTATATGTTGGCAAAAGTTTTTTGAAAAAAATTATTTGATGGTATTTCGCCAATTGTGGCTACCCTGGTCCGCTTCGCGGACTTGGTTCATAAAAAAAAAAAAAAAAAAAAAACCAAATTTGGCAATTTTTGAAATCGTGCCAAGTGGTTGAGTTAAACTAAACTAAAAAAAATTGAAATATTAGTTAGAATTTGTCGCAAATGTCTAATTATTGCATTGTTAGGCGATTAAGAACGATTCTCAATGTTTCAGAGCTCTAGCTTGATGGGAAGTTGATTAAATTAACGATCAAAAATTTGATGACACACTGATACGCACACAGACAGACAGACACACACCAAGTGAAATATATAAAAGCGTTGTAAAATAAGAACGAGAGAAATGCATGCGTAAAAAGGCAAGTGCGCTCCTTACTCCTTGTTTTGTAATCTTTCCTTTCTTATTATATTAAAATTATTTTAATACTATTTGTTTTTCTTTAAGAAAACATGTATACAGTTTTTATTAAGAATACCTAAATTTCGCTTATCTTCAAAGACTAGCAGTATCAAAAACTTAATATACAAGTTAGCTAATAATATGCTCAAATACACACTTTTTTTTTTAAAGTAAATATTCAACAATAATTTAATTTTCAATTTAAAAGAAATCGAGTACTCACAAATTCAAAAACTGGCTAACTAAATACTATCAAAACTATTACAAAGTTTTTGAAAGTATTATCGACTAAATAATGTTCTTATATGTAGACTTAAGGAAAAAGAAACATTAACAAGCTCTCCAGTGGAATAGGAATAACAGGAAAAAAAAACTGAAACATTTATCTGTTTGGTACATTTTTGTGAAATGAAATATTCTATTTGTCAACAAATAAAGTAAACTGGTCTTTCCGCCGTCTCTTAAAATATAAAGTTTGTTTTAAGCTAATATCTGTAAGATATTTACCAAGATAAATAATCTTTTCCAAATTGACTGGAAGGAAAAATGATCCTTTACTCGATATTTTTAGCACATTTTCCGCGGTGGGATTTTTCAGGATCATAAAACTTTTCAATGGTTTCGTCAAATTTGTTTGTCGACAGAATTAACTCTTTAGCAACTATTGAATCCATACATAATATATTTGTGTGTACCAAAACTCTGTCTGACACGTATCTAAATTTAGGATGTAATCAGCTAATTGGCATAAGACAATGCGGCTAATACCACAATGATTTCCCCACTGAAACTTTTGTTTGTGCAAATAAAAAACTGCTTTGAATCCCTCCAACCCAAAATGGCACCTTATAACCTTCAATTTAGTTGCTATTCGTGTTTCATTTGAAAAGATTAATAATAGCGACAGTTTATTAACGTGACAGTGAGAAATTACGGTACTTGTCTATTAAAGCGGCGGCCACCAAATTAAGATTTCGGAAAATTGCCAAGCAGTAAGATTTATCGCCAAGTTTGGTTGTAAACTCCTACGGTTGCAGTCCTAAAGAAACAGCACTTCATCCTTTTAGTAAAATATCGCTTGCCCGTTAACGTTACTGATTTCGTATATTTTTTTTAAATACCTATTTTGTTGCCTTTGAAAATGTCGTTCACAATTTTCAATTTACAAAACAGTGAAATGGATGAAGGTTATACACATTTCACGGTGAACCATAAGCACAATTTTGTAGATCCTTCAGCGGAAGTTCACACGGTAAGTGTTAAAAGAATGTGGTGTTCCTCAAAGTGGCGTAACAAGACACAGCATGGCACGGCTCGGCCTCATCTAGAATCGTATCTTGCAGAATTTATGTGGAGGAAATATGTAGCTAATAAAAAGTTTTCTATAAAATAGTGAACGCAATTTCGGAAATATGGTCTTTTATGTTTATTGATGTTCTAAATGTTATGTAAATATTAATATTAAACATCTAAATTTTTATAGTTCTTATTGGGATGAGATTTATCACTAAACGTATAAAAGATTATTAAATAAAAATATTAATATTATTTAAAAGTTTTATATTATTTATTGGTGTGTTATTTGTTTTCCTACATTTCAATTTCGCGCTCCGCTTACTTAGCGCTTTTAACTAGCTTGGTGACATTGACGTATTCTTAATTTGGCGGGCGCCGCTTTAATAGACAAGTATCAAAATTACTCGACGGCTATTGAAGATGGACCTTGTAATTTTGAACCTCAGTTAAATAACGAGGACTAAACGATTAGCTTCGACTTTATAATTCTTGATTACAAGCATGAAAAGATTGGCTTGTATACTGTAAAACAGAAACAACGACAAGAAATTCGAATCACAAGGAGCACACGTATTGAAACATGGGTTGCACATGTACGAGTAAATAATGTGTGTCTGCAGTAATGTTATACATTTGCATTTACAAAATAAATGTGCTGATATTTGACGGTGCGTTTTGTTTTTGCTACTTCTACTATAAAGGGCCATCTAAGGGCGAGATACTAAAGTATTTTTTATTTGCATAAGCAGAACCTTTCATCGTGGAAAGCATTTTCGTCTAAACTGCACTCTGTTAAATTAATCCGTTGATTTTATTTTAAATTTTCAAAAAATGGCAGCAACATTTGAATCGTCTTGTAGATCTAATTCCAGTAGGTATCTTCGTTCTTATAGGACATGGTGAGGAAATATGTGATAAAGTTCTTCTTTTGGCTTGGTTGCCTCTTCGGAATATGAATTTGACTGTTCAGAATTAAAAGATTTGTTCGATTATCTTTTTGTATAATTATACTCGTATTACAAAATTTATTAAATAAAATTTTCTCTTGAAATTTTTGTACCGAGTCTTAAGAAGAATATTTTTAAGAACGTGTATGAAAATCCTGAAATTAAAACTTTTTGTGTCTTTAATTAATTTTTTAATATATATATATATATATATATATATATATCAGCTTTAGAGCCCTAATTAAAATAACAAAATTGAATAGGATTAATAATAGATTAATTTATACTCAAGAAAGTATTACTAATTAAAAAGCAATCCTTGCATCAATTATAATCTAAAAGTAGTTAAGTTTATAATTTTTCAGCCCTAATTAAAGTAACTAAAATCAATAGGATTAATCATATATTAATTCATGCACAAAAATATATTATTCATTAGAAATTAAGCTTTATATCAATTAAAATCTAAAAATAGGTTTGCAATTTTCATATAGTCACGTAAAAGTTTTATTCAAGTATTTTAAATAAGTCACCATTTTTATCGATTATATTGATACATTTAACTATATAAAAATCCAATAAATAGTTACAAATCTATATTTAAATTTAGAATTGTAATTAATTCTTTAAAATAACAACTTCCTCTAATTACAACATCAACTCTTAAAAGTTATCACAAGCAAAATTTATCATTTATTCTTATATCTATTAAATAAAATTCTAAGCCTGAATTCCTTTGAAAACTTCTTAGATGCACAAATGAAGTAGTATTATTTTAAATGTTTCGCGTGGGTAAACTTATTATTTCTTTGAGAGCATTTCGGTAATTACATTTGTTTCTTATTGAAATTACAGCGCACTGTTTCCATTTATTAGAAATGATTAATTGCGAATAAATATCAAGAAATATAAGAGTTGGTTTTCATCAAGAAAACATTCTTAATGTGATGGTATTATCAGTAATTAATCATGGAGAAATATAATTGTTTTTTGAATATATACATTAGTTTTATTATGCTGCCCACATATTATTTGTAGCTAATTCATTTCTATGCGAAATGAGATACGTGCTATATGATTAGAAGTATTTCCCAGGAATTCGTTTAAGCGATTTCCTTTTGAACCTGAATTTAATTTACGATATTTATGAACTTTCGATTTCTTGCTATAATGTCAAACCCACGCATTACGAACTAAAATAATTCTTAAAAATGTAGAAGACAGATTCACAAAAAAGGTATTTGATTTAAAAGCCATCAGCCACCAATTCAAAATTTGATTTGTTGCTAACGACACCGCAATGTTGTCGTCGTCATTTGGATTCGAGTTGTCACTGTCAATGAGACAGGAATTATACATTATCATTATTAAAGGTTATTCAGAATGATTCAAACAACTCCAAAAAGGGAAACTCGATACTTTGTTTCAAGAACACGCACACACATATATATGTGTGTGTGTGTGTCTGTGCATGTATAATATTTTGAGAATAAAAGTGCAATAGTTAACAAAAATTTCCCATTTATTAGTTGTAAAAGTGAATTAATAGACAATATGCTGTTCTAAAAAGTATATGGACAGCTATATAAATTAGGATTACTAACTCAGATTTGGAAAATTTGCATATTCCAGGCTTTTCAGGTGATGTAATTGCTGTAGAATATAGAAGACAAATCAGAGTTTTTCTATTTGAAATTTTCTGCTATTTGACTCACAACGTTGAGTTTTCACGAAATGACAAAACCAAAATTTGGTATTTAAAGTGTGCAGAAATGAAAGAGTTTCGGATATTTCTAAAAGTGCAATGCAGTTGTTCCGGTATGTAAATTATATTGTTCAGCTGAGTACATCTACAATATAGAAGAGTACAAGGAAATAAAAAAAAAAAAAAAGGCGATAAGATTACGAATTTTGCTTTGATTCAAATAATGTAAATCCATCTAATTGTCATTAACTTGGCCAATCCACTGTACTTTATTGCTTACAAGAAAGCAAGTTTTATGTTTTTCTTATTATGAGGTGAACAGAAATGCGTAAAGTACATGACAAAGAAGTGCGATACTAAGGGTTAGGAAACATTTGTTAGAAAGATGAGAGTTTATTTTTCTCTTCAACGATAAAAGTAATTCTATATGGATAGTATCGGTAGGGGATCATTGCAGAGGGCAAGGGGCATGCACCCATTTTCGTATTTTCATGCACAGGTAAATAGCGCTCGACCAAATTTTAACGTGTAAATTTTGCAATTTTATCTTAGATTGCTGTATCCAAGCATAGGGCCAAGCTGTAGAATCTACCAAGCTGTCTATCGTACTGTAATCATATAATAGCAATTGTTGCTGTATATCCCTTTAAAAAAAATCAAACAATAATTATTACTATAAGTTTTTAGTTCTCAGTTTGAATTTGATTCTTGAGTTAATATTTAGTTTATCTTTAAATTAAAGACTAAGTAAGCATGCATAATATATGTGTGACGTTGGGCTATTCGCAGTTTTCTCTTCCCTAACCTTGGGGACTTTTAATTAAGGTTGATTGCTATAAATAACAATTTCTTCCCAACCAAAAATTAAACGTGGATATTTAAATTAGAGGCAGGTAAAAATAAAGTGAAGTGAAGTAGATAGGAAGTATATAAGCTAAGCGAGAGACATACAATAGAGGCCCAGTGACTCTAACGTGTGACCCCAGTTGTCTTATTGTCGTAGACGAGATCGAGAATCGCTACGAGTTATCCACGGCACAGTGGAGCCTAGAAGTCGAGTCAACTTTAACTTCGACGTTTGGGTAAGACTCTGTTAATTTGGTATTAGTGAGACAGGCAAATATATTTAAGGCATTATTTTGGGAGAGTCGATGTTTGTTTGTCGTTATAGCAGTAACTTGTGGAATAAATATAGTGTGTGAGATCTGTCTAACGTCTTCTTGCATAACTTATTGACTATTTAGTGTAAGTATATTTAGTTTAGCTATGGTACAAGAGGCGAATAGGAATGTTCCATCGTCACAAACAGAATAAACACAGTTAAATCTTATGAACAATTTATGCAAAAAAAAGCACTTTTGACCGCTCCTGTCGATTTTCTGCGCCACTGTGGATTTTGTCTGAATCTGCCACTGAATCACCCAATTATTTCAGACTATTACTGTCATGAACTCAACGAGAGAACCTCGATTTTTCTTTAGCCAGCAATAAGGCAGTGGTCTCGTCATAATTTGGGAAGCGTTTTATTTCAATGGCGCAACTGAAATATATTTCCTACAAGGTCGTCAAAGTTTAGAAGTTTATCCGGATGTGCTTCATACTCATTTGCTTCCATTTCGAAAAAAAACCTCTTGGAGGTGATAGCTAGGTATTACCGCAGGACAACACTTCGGTCCATACCTCAACATCAACTAAAACTTAGTTTATAGAGAATGAAGTTATTTCCAATTATTAGCCTGCATCTTAAGCCGGTAGAAAAATTTTGGGAGTTTAAGCATAAGATATGTATGTCCATTGGTGGCTACTTTTCAACCTTTTTGGAGTTACGGAAGCGAATAGACCACATTTGATTCTTTTTAAAACCTGATTTGCTGCAAACGGAACTTCGACGCATTTAGGATCGGGTTTTCAGTTGAATTAGAAACAAAAGTTTCAAAATTTGAGTTACGTGGGTGTATCGTAAAAGTTAAATTAATACTGAGAAATAACCTAGATATTTGATTAAAATTTGTTCTGAATAGTAATTTACTCACATGCAAATAATTCTGTGTGTTACAGCTATTAATAGTGATTTGATTGATTTCAGGAAGTCGTACATTGAAATAACCCTCAATATATAGAAGAAAAGAGTTCAATCTACTAAGTTCTAGGATGACGGCTTTCGAAATGTCAGGAAACTAGGGGAGAAATGTATAACTCTGGATTGTGACTAAATAGAGATGTCTCAGAAAAATAAATAAAATCAAGTTTCCTCTAGATTATTTTTAGTAATAATTAAAACTTTGTGAAATACAAAAAAGCGATAGTTAAAACCTTACGATACTGAGGGTCATTTCAGTCTACGGCTTTTTGAAACCAAACAAATCAACATTAACAGCTGTAAAGTTCAGCATTCTGTGCATAAGAATAAATTAATGCACAGAACCAATTTTAACGAGAGATATCTAGGTTATTTCTTAGTAATATAAGTATTTTAAATTGTACGATACACCCCATCGTATAATAAATAATAATCTAGCTGGCCCTTTATTTTCGGGACAAAATACATTTTTATTTTAATTTCTCCTTCATAAATTAAGAACTGTATATGACGCATCAATACTGTAATAAGCTATTATTGTGGTTTTCTGAACTGACTTTTTTTCTGCTCATTAACTTTTAACGAAGCTATTATTCCGAAAATAAATCGCCTATCCATATATTTATGAAATGTGCGGTACAATATTTCCCTGCAATAAAAGGAAAAAAATGAAAGAAATATAAAAAGTTTAAAATCGGTCTATAGACTATACAGTTTTTAAAAAAGGGGAAATGGAAAGTAACGTTACTTCTGGAGTATGATGGAATTTTATATGGAAGTATAGAAAATAAATATGGAAATACTATCTAGAATTTTACATTCTATATAGTAATATGTTAAGATTTTCAATATTTTATTGACCTTTCATAAAAATGTTATTCATTTTAAATATGAATAAACAATTTTTATACATATTCCGCATTCAAACATATAACATTTATTTTTAGTATAGCTTATATTATTATTATTATTCGGAAAAATTTTATTTTTACTTAGAGGTTCTGAGATAGCCTGTTCCCTATATTCTTATTTGTACAAAACCAGCTTTTCTTCAGCGTAATGATATAGACATAAAATAAATTAATTTTTCCTTCTTGGATTTGTTTCAGGTCCGTTAAGGCTCCCGTCTACCGGCCACTTTGATTTCGTGGACGTAATGTTAATCCTATGGAATTTTGACTTTGATACTCACATCTTTATTATTTTATCTATTTGAATGCAATAAAGTGCATCTGAAAGAGCAAAAAATAATCAATGCTTCTGTGGAATTACTTTTTTCCTCTGATTTTTAAAAATATTTGAAAATATTCTTTAAAGACTGGAAAACTCAAAAACTAATAAGAAAAATAAGAATAAAATATTTTTTAAAAATCTTAGGAGAAAAGTAATTCCACAGAAACATTGATTATTTTTTGCTCTTTCAAATGCACTTTATTGCATTCAAATAGATCAAACAATAAAGATGTGAGAATTAAAGTCAAAATTCCATAGGATTAACATTACGTCCATGAAATCAAAATGGCCGGTAGACGGGAGCCTTAACGAATGTCATTGATTTATATGATGCCAAATTCATAAATTTAACAAAAAAAAAAAACCCTTAACATTTATTTAAGCAACAACAATAACTTAAGACGCACTACAGTGATTCAAACAATATCAAAACAATCAAAATATTGAGACGATTTAACGTAGTAAAGACTGATATCAAACTAATACGCATAAGGCGTAGAATGAGACAAAAACTACAATGATGTCTTAGGAATGAAATTAAGGATTTTTTTTTATTATTATTGATTTATATGGAGAGAGAAATACTTTTGTTGTGATCACGATTTAGCAGTGATAATTGAAATTATTTGAGGAACATCATAAATAAAAATAAGTATACTTATTTAAAGGAATTATGAGATTTATCTCAAGACTACGGAATGTCGATATGCGTATTATCTTTGAATCCCAGAAAAAAGGAAATAAGAGCAACGCTCTTGTGCAATCTATTACAACCAGTAAAGGGCTAATAAGTAAGTTAAGGTTGTGACATTGGGCTATTCGCGGTTTCTCTTCACTAGCCTTGGGGACTTTTAATTGAGATTGATTGCTTTTGCTAAACAACCTTTGCCCAACCAAAAATGAAACGTGAATACGTAAAGTTATTATGTAAAGCAGTTAGGAATGAAGTGAAGTGGGTGAGTTAGGAAATATATAAACTCCGACTGAAAGAGAGAGGCTGAAGGAGTAGAGAGGTTGAAAGAGAGAGGCTGTAGAAGTGAAGCTATAGATACGCTGATTGAATTAAAGGATTAGATTAAAGATTGCTATAGGATGTCATTTTGCTGTTGTTCTCAACAGTTGATCCAGAGTTTGAGTTGCAGTCGAGGAAGGATTAGTGGTAAGAGTCTGTTAGATTACTATTGGTGGGTGAATTTGAGGCTAGTAGAAATATTACCCGGGAGAGCATATGGAGTTGTTGTCATAGTAAATATATGTTAATAAATTATTAAAAGATTGTTCTAGCGTCTTTTTTAATAATTGTGTCGTAGTGTTTGGTAATTAAATCTAGTGGTGGCACAAGATGAAGCCCGGGTCGGGCGGGCGTCACAAGGTTATAAGAAGAATAAGTTAGTTTAATGAATTGGTCAACAGCATATGTTTACAACAAAACGAAACATACAACGAAAGTTATTTAAATTATCACTGATTTTTTCAAAACTACAAAATGTATGAATTCGCTTATTATTTTTCAGTCATAGAATAAGAAAACAAGAAAATTGTTTTTGTGTATTCCTATTTCAACTAATAAAGTGTTGATGAGTAAGTTAATGTTATAACGAGAGCAATTTATTTAACTTTCTTGAACAGTAACATATGATGAAACAACGATAACAATTTTAAAAATCTTTGATTTATCTCAAGATTACGGAACGTTTGTATTCGCATATGTTTCAATCATAGATAAAAGGAAAGAAAGGTGTTTATTACAATTAAAAAGGGGTTAGATTTTATACGAGAGCAACGTTATGAACTACTACAATTAGACCAAATGTGTTATTTTTCAATTTATTTAATCACTTAAAACATATCTATGTATTCAACTTAAATTGTTTATGTAATTAAAATATAGAATTTACTACGTAAAATATATTTATTATGACATCAAAAAAATTCTCTAGTAAATGGAGTATAAATTAATATATATAAATGAGAATAAACACTTCCCGTTTTATAACGTATTTTCAATTCGTATTCAACATTTTCGTAACAATTCTTTCAAACTTGTAAATCTCCTTGGAATTTATTTTTTCTTAGAGTTCTAATTAAATTTTACGATACCATTTTGAAAGCTGTTGAATGAATCCTAATTCTTCTCCGTCTTCTTTGATTAAATCACGGACGAGCTGACTCTTTTATTAACAGATTTCAATCCTGCGAACGCAGCCATTTCTAAATTACTGAAATTCGGACTGCTTTCATCTTTCTTGAGAGCAGAAAGGCTTTTAGATATACCTCAGATATCTTGGGAAATATGAATATCTTCAATCACTGAAACTGCGAAATTTTGTGAAGAAGCTTCTCATATTTTGAATATTTAATCAATACTTCGGCCTTCTCTTTAACTAAGTTAGGAAGGGAGGTAATTAACTGGTACTGAGAAAGAGATACGCTATCTTTAAAGTTCTTTAATACTCCGACAGATGACGCTGGTTGCAGTTTCTCGAAATTGGCGAGTTTTAATTGGAGGGTGATTGAGATAGTTGCTCAAAGACTGGAGTACGATTTTAAGTACTCTAGCGTATTATTATTAAAACAAGAAATATTTTTGAGTGGTTATCAATGATTGAAAGAGAATAAATGTTCCTGTTTATTTTTATTTGAACAATATAGTAATTCAAAGCTTAAGCCCTAAGTATCGTTAATTTATTTATCATTATTAAATAACGTATACAATATTATTTTAGTTTCATTATCTTGGTGTTTTCAGTGTTTTGAGAGTTGGGATACATTTCCGAATACTTTTCGTTTTTTATATCTTGTGGTTTCTCCAAATGAAAATGTTTCCTTATCTGCGATGATATTTTAAATGTTCAAAGTATATTTCTCACTATAAAACTTATATTTAAATAATTTTATATTAAAAATATTTAAGAATTTATTAAGTAAAAATAAGACATGAATACTCAATGGTTTCTTACAACGTGATTTTAGAGTTTAAGAAAATAAAAATAAATTTAATCTTTGTCACATGAACCGAATGTAGAACATTAACTACCTTTCATTTATTTCAAATTTTAGATGTGGCAATCGATCATAAGTGAATAACCTATAGTTGAAAATATTTCTGAATTTTTTTTATTGGTTCTCACTTAAAGAGTTAACATTTTAAAGAACTGTGTGTGATTCAAAATATTTATAATTAAATTCAGATAAACAACTTATAGCAGCATTAAATGAAAATAAAATGCTGTTTAATTATATATTCAATTCTCCTAAGAAATTTTTATTGAACTTAATTTTAAATGATTTTAAAATGATTAAATATATTAAACGAAGAAGGTTTGTTGGGTAAATCTCTGTAGAGTTGTTCATTGGCTGTTTTTAATTTTCTTTCTTTTTTTTTGGGGGGGGGGGGGTTCATGAGTGTGACACTTTTCACAACCCAAAAATTCGTTCCCTTAACTTTTCAGCACGGTGAGGCTCTCTTTGCCTTCGTAGAAGCAGATTCACTGGAAGCAACACATTGTTCCGATTGGTGCTTGGTTTTCAATGTATAATGATGAATCCAGGTATCATCGACGCGCGCAACTTAACACAAATCGACTACAATATTTCGATGTGACCCATATCAAATTTTAATTTGGCATCAACCCGTTGCCTAATCAAAACGAACCTATAAATGAGTGTCAAATCTGATTGGCTGTCATCAACAGACGACGGAATCGCAACATGAACTCGCCTAAGCCTCGCTATCTATTGCCAGAAACGGATATTTTGCAAGCCACCGTCTTAGAACAATCAATAAAAAGTTTTTTTTTCTGTGATTAAATAAGAATCTGGTTACTATACGAGGGACGTTCCGAAAGTAAATTTCATTAATTTAAGAAGGAATATATTATACACTAGGTGAAACAAAAACTTATTAATAAGAATCACTAACCGTTGCTGGTTCAACGACAGAAGTTGCGTCAGAGGAGGAAGATTGACGCATGCACATAATGATGAAAAGAAAGTAATTAGTAACAGACCATCGTGCCCGAAGTTATTCAAATACAAATCACGATGACAGACAGATGTGTATTGACTGCATGGTCGGCAATAAAAATGCATGCTGTGTTATCCAGATAAATGGGGACGTGAGACCATGTCTCTGGAATCCCTGAATGCAGCAGACCGTGATGGCGAACAGGATAACACATGGATCAATAAGTCCCGAGACTGTGCGGTCGTTTTTTTTTCGCTATTTCCTCCTTTAAACGCACCAGCAAGTCAATATAATAATCACTGTTGATCGATTTACCTTTTTCGAGGTAGTCAATGAAAATCACGCCATGCGTATCCCAAAAAACTGACGCCATGACTTTGCCAGCTGACTGCTGCGTTTTCGGACGGCTTTCGCCAGCTGTGCGCCACTCAGATGACTGCCGCTTCGACTCTGGAGTGTAGTGATGTATCCATGTTTCGTCCATGGTCTCGTAACGACGCAAGAAATCTTTTTTGTTGCGAGTAAATAGCGATAAACAGCTTTCTGAATCATCGACTCGTTGCTCCATCGAAAGCAATCGCGGCACCCACTTGGAAAAAACCTTTTTCATGCTCAATTTTTCATGAAGGATAGTAAATACACTTCCATATGATATCTGTGTCATCTCAGCAATCTCACGGAGCTTCACTTTACGATCTTTCATTATAATTTTTGTCACTTCACTCACATTTTCCGGTGTAACGGCTTCCACAGGTCTACCCGAGCGTTCCGCGTCATTTGTGTCGGTACGACCACGTTTAAACTCGGCAAACCACCGACAAATCGTTGCTTTGGATGGACAAGAGTCCGGGTAACATTTTTCAATCCATTGTTTCGCTTGCACGGTGTTTTTACCCATTAAAAAACAATGTTTTATCAGAACACGAAACTCGGTTTTTTCCATTTTTTAAACAAACTACAAAACGACTTTACTCCAACCTCGATAACTCAGCTGTTTCTGGTCCGATCGACTTAAAATTTTGACACGTTTCAAGCAAAGGTTAGTACTCTAGAAAGATCTGGTTACTGGTTTACTACGAGCGCCATCTCTGGGTTAGTCTCGGAACTTATTGATCCATGTGTTACACCTAGCACTATTTTTCGACATAGCCGCAATCGACATTTGTTGCAGTGGGCAAGCAGTTTGAAGAAACCATTCTGGTGAAACTCGGTGCCTTGCGATGTAAGGAATTTTCCCTCAGCCTGCTCCACTTCAGTATTGTTATAGATGGATCAATACGTAGATTGGACATTATGCATTTGTCTGCTAACACCATATCCTGTACTCTATCATTATTTTTTTCATTCGTGGTTGTGGAGAGACACCCACTTCGACCATCATTCTCCTCACTCTGCCTTCCTTCACTGAACATACAACACCAGCATCCAACCGTTTTCAGAGACATAACACATGGATCAATAAGTTCCGAGACTAACCCAGAGATGGCGCTCGTAGTAAACCAGTAACCAGGTCTTTCTAGAGTACGAACCTTTGCTTGAAACGTGTCAAAATTTCAAGTCGATCGGACCAGAAACAGCTGAGTTATCGAGGTTGGAGTAAAGTCGTTTTGTAGTTTGTTTAAAAAATGGAAAAAACCGAGTTTCGTGTTCTGATAAAACATTGTTTTTTAATGGGTAAAAACACCGTGCAAGCGAAACAATGGATTGAAAAATGTTACCCGGACTCTTGTCCATCCAAAGCAACGATTTGTCGGTGGTTTGCCGAGTTTAAACGTGGTCGTACCGACACAAATGACGCGGAACGCTCGGGTAGACCTGTGGAAGCCGTTACACCGGAAAATGTGAGTGAAGTGACAAAAATTATAATGAAAGATCGTAAAGTGAAGCTCCGTGAGATTGCTGAGATGACACAGATATCATATGGAAGTGTATTTACTATCCTTCATGAAAAATTGAGCATGAAAAAGGTTTTTTCCAAGTGGGTGCCGCGATTGCTTTCGATGGAGCAACGAGTCGATGATTCAGAAAGCTGTTTATCGCTATTTACTCGCAACAAAAAAGATTTCTTGCGTCGTTACGTGACCATGAACGAAACATGGATACATCACTACACTCCAGAGTCGAAGCGGCAGTGGCGCACAGCTGGCGAAAGCCTTCCGAAAACGCAGCAGTCAGCTGGCAAAGTCATGGCGTGATTTTCATTGACTACCTCGAAAAAGGTAAATCGATCAACAGTGATTATTATATTGACTTAATGGTGCGTTTGAAGGAGGAAATCGCAAAAAAAAACGACCGCACAGTCTCGGGACTTATTGATCCATGTGTTATAGTACAAGGTGTACTTCAATAGCGCAAGGTGTACTTCATGATGACGTAGTTTATTTATTTATTTTTTTGGCAATAAAGTTTCCGTATGAAAAAAATGATAAACACGCTTTTGGAACATCCAATGTTTCTCATTAACTGATAATTATATCAATACTAAATAATTAAGCTACTTCAAATCAGAGAAATAAATAACTTGTCAAGTTTCGATCCTTTTTAATTTAATATAGCTTACTTTGTAATAAGATTTAAAAAAGTAGAAAATATTTTTTGTTGTATTTTGTTTGATCCAATGAAGGATTCTTAATCTCCTCTGAGTATACACGAAAAAGACATTATAATTAGTCGAAAATTCCCAGAGGAAGGATTTCATTTACCTACCTTATTTTATTTCTTAAACGCATTCCTCACACTACTTGACTTCACTCTGAAAATAAGTATCTTGAAATACGTTTATTTTTAAATCTCTCTCCTTTTGATTTATATTTCTTGTAACTTTGAGTTGCATAACGTATATAATCGCAAAGGAAGTTATCTCAGCAATTACAGATTTTTATCGGAACCTATGTGGCCATACATGTTTCTGTTCCTGCTGTTGCATGTCCGCTGACTAAACTGTTTGGAAGGTAAAGCAATGCACTTGAGGAATATCAGAAACATTATACTGAGTCCTGATTTTGAGAGTATATTCAGTTGCACAACCTAAACATGAACATGCTTTACTTCATCGGCGTAAGAATTTCGATTCCTTTTTAATATTCATATTCGACAGCTCTCTGGTCTAGTATTGTTCACTTATACAACTTTCGGGCACCTCACCCGTTTCTCTTTGTAAAATTCCAAGCACGAGAAGAATATCTTCTATATTTTAATTCACCCAGTGATGCGTATTGCTGAAATACTTGCAAGAAATGGCACTTTGCTTCTGTCGGAAGACAGCAATGGAAATTTCAGTACCTCCATCTCCAGAACATTAAATTTGACTTATAGAAATTAATACATTTAGATGCTTGGATGTATAAAAAGAGATTTCTGAAGTTGAAGTAGAAGTATATATCTGACAGATATCTAAATATAAAAGCGCATATGTGAATGAGATAGTAGCTGTTAAGCTGATGTAATGCTTTGAAACATTTTAAAATTAATTGATTTAGATTTTAATAGACATATTTTTATGCAAAAATCAGCAATCAATTTTTTTCCCATTATCATTACATTAACTTTGATCCAAACAACGCTTTCTAGAACTTAAAATGACATTTCTAGGCACATTTTTTAAGGTTCGAGAATCTACTCTATTTCTATTTGTACAATGCCATACAACAGATGGATATTTATAAGCAACTTATTCGATCAGACACTTTAAATTCATTTTCACATTAGTCAAAACAATTTCACAAAATGTATTTGCAGTCACATCCATTCTATTTATATATCTCAAACATCTTCGTCACACTGATTATTGACATTATTAAATAAAATCCTATTTATCTAATTTGTTATATGTATATTTTAGTTTTATTACTCTTACTTCATATCTTCTTTACAGCCAAGCCTCTCCAGAATTTTTTGATCATAATTAACCCACTAGATCCTACATATTGATGAAAACTTCAAACGTGTTTCCTCATTGGCTAAAAAAATATTTAAAAAAAGAATATTATCACACCAATTCACTTTACAGTTATTGAATCTCTTAATTAAATTAATTGTCTCTATCATCCAGAAACTATTGTCTAGTTTACTTGTACATTTCAGTTTTTTTTTTATATTCTTCTTTTATATTTCTTTTAACGCCGAACCGTCTATTTTAATGAGCAAGGTTAAGCAACTATATTTACAGATCGATCAAACACTTCAGATCTGTCCCCTCATTGGTCAAAAAAGAAATATTCCAGAATAAATGAATAGAATAATACCACTTCCTGTTAAAATACACGAAACCTCTCTTAGGAAGCGCTTCGGGTCGAAACCAAAAACAAATGAAGGGGAAAAAATTGAAGAACTAGGTTTATTCTTTCGAAAAAGTCGCCTCGGGCAATGCGCCGTTAAAATCAAGTACAGAACCGGATTTTGCAAACACCCTCCACAAATTCTGTAGAAAGAGGGAGGGAAGGCCTTCCCTTTGTTTCGAATTCTTTGAAATATCGAAAGAATGATGATCGATTGCTCTGGAAAGAGATGATGTATTATTTTGTGCGCTAGGAGAACGAAGAAGTAAGAGATTGGGAATAAGTCGTAGGAAGAGGATTTTGCAAATCTTCTTCGAACGCAGCAACTTCTGAGTTCGTAAAAGTATCTTAGCTTTTTTTTTTTTTTTTTTTTCTTGATTTTGTTAAGAGAAGATTTGGGGTATAGGTCGCAAACGCATACACACTTGTTATAAGTGATACTTTGAAATACATTTCAATTTCGAAATAAGTTTGGATTTAGAAATCGAAATGAAAAATAATGCGAAATATTTTTTCTTTCAATAGTTCACTGAAAGGCTTGAGTGATTCGCATTGTGTCGTGATCCCCTTTTCTTCCAGCTTTGTTTTGTTCTACGTATACGAACTTAAGTGAATAGGTAGTTTAAGATTTGAAGTGAATAGAATGGAAAAATTAGAACGAGAGAGAGTGTACTCGTGTTGTTGTTCAACCAGGAGTAGGCCTCGTTGCTCTATAACCCTCAAAATTCAATCCATCAATTAAAGGCATTTAAATTGTTTATTAGGTAATTAAATAAGTATCTGGATAGACATCTGGGTGTAATTTAAGTCTAAATAATTATTAGACAGATTATTCTGTACGTAATATTTTTTTTTTATGAAATAGTGTATGTTTATGTCCTCAATAAAAAATAAACATTGAATTTATGTTGGACGTTCAAAAATGACACATTTCAATTATATCACCCTGAATGCATCTAAAACGGAGGCCGTCTTCTTTTCACACAAAACGAAAAACACAAAACCGGATATCACCATAAGCAATCATAAAATCACCTGGTCTCAACACACCAAATACTTAGGAGTAATTCTAAATAAAAGACTCGCTTTTGAACAACATGTAACTCAAACTGTCAAAAAACTTCAAGCCAGCGCGTGTTCGGTTTCCCCCCTAATTGCTCGGAATTCCAAATTAAATATTAATAACAAGTTGCGTATCTATACTCTGATTTTCAGACTTATCCTGACTTACAGCTTTCCTTTTTGGCATTTCTCCACCAACACACACTTAAATAAGTTAGAAAAGCACAAAATAACATCCTAAGACAAATAGTTAACATGAGATGGTTCACGAGAAACACAGAAATATACACGTCAATAAACTTCCCCACCATAGAACAAATTATCCAGAAGATTTCCACAAAATTCTTTAATAATCTCATGACCATCAACAACAAGACACTAATAAATATATATGACTACACCCTCAACCCCTCCTTTAAAAGACCTCTAAAATGTTCTTTTAAACAACTGCTAAATACAAAGATTCTTTCCTATACACAGAGTATTCTATAACGAACATCTCACCCACCTCCTCAGAACCAGCAGACCTATCACAACACTTTTTCTCCTGCTTACTACTTCCAACAAACACACTCTAAAAATCTTTTCGACAAAACAACCACTCCGGAAAGGAAGCAACCCCATTAGTTGGGTAAAATGTCACCCTTACCCCCCCATAACTGCTCTTCATCTCAATAAACTTAACGAAAAAACAATTTTCACCATGAATTTTCGAAATCTCAATTTAAAATTTTAATTAAAAATTTTTATTTTTCACACATATTAAACGTGAAACTTTATTTTAAGTTGCCCTAAATCCAATTATTCAATAAACAAAACGCAGTTTCTGGGCTGGAAAAAAGCCGATGACATGTCAAAAAGTGTGCTCCCTGATATGGACATTAAGTGCCGGAAGGCTCAGGTGCTGCAGCATCATTTTGTCAACCATTTCTATTAGAATAAAAGATGAAGCTAAAGATAAACCACATGATTGGTATAAAAACCTTTATTTTTTTGTTTACAATTTTATTTAATATTATCCCCATCATTCTTCACCCTTTAACATTCTCTTCACTGCTCCATGCTAATTTTCTATCGAACTAAGCAGTGTTGGAAGTCGTATTTTGAAAGCATATTTATGCTCTCATCGCTTTTTCTTTTACTGCTTTCACTGTCTCATATCTCTTTCCCTTCGATACTGATTTCACTTTAGGGGTTTTAGTTTAGATTATATTAACGTCGCACTAGAAGCAACACGAAGGTTATTAGCGACGGACCTCGTAATTTTGAACCACAATCAAGTGACGAGGACGACACCTGAGCTGGCACCCCCTCTCCTAACATCCTCACCACGCCAATGGGAGGACTTTGGGCCCCGAACAGATTTAACGTGCATCAGCCCCGGCTACACGGCGGGTCTTTGGCGGCCAAGGATCGAACCCGCGATTAAACGAAAACCGCCAGCCGCTAGTCCACGACCTTGACAACTAGGCTACCGCGGCCCTTCACTTTAAGGGATGGAAAAAGAGTCACAAATAAGTTTCTTTCATAATATCTATTTTATTATATGTAGTTTGCTGACCTCAAAGCTTACCTACAATTGATAAACTCATTTTTTAAACGAGAAGAGAGTGGTGAAAAATGGACTTCAAAAACATTGAAAATATCATAAGATGCGTTTATGTTTAAAAACTGCTCCGTGTAAAAATGAACGAATAATCTGTAATTTTCAAATCAATAGATATCGTAGTAAAAATTTTGCTGAACATTTAATCAATTCAAAGTTTAAATGTCAAAAATATATAAATTTAATTCAAAGAAATTTTTTTTATTAATTTTCAGTAATTTAATTTGATTTTCTTATAATTTAATTAATATATAAAAATAACTAGATTAACTTTGTTCGATTCGAAATTAATAAATATGTATCGGAGCTTCTTTGTCCCTCCTTGTTTTGGGTTCAAAATTTAGACATGCGATCCATACATAAGCCTTCAGATCTACAAATTGGGCTATACATTTTTAGACAAAGCTGCTGTGTCGATCCTTTAGAACTTTTGTTTCAGAACAGAAATTTTATAAAAAAGGCTAGTAGATAATTAATTTTTAAAGGTAAACTTTGTAACCTAAGGTAGAATAATTTTAATTTTAAGCTAAATAATCCTTAAACTGTTTTTATATAATTAAAATTCATTATGAATCTTATAAGTTTGAGGGTAAAAAGTAACAAGTCTTTTTCGATAAATCTTGAAATATAAAATCATTAATTTGCTCCCTAATTAGAAGGAAAAAAAGGGTTTTTTTATTTAGATTTAAGTAATTAAGAAACTTTTTTTAGAAAAAGTTTTTAAAAAAATCTTTTTTTTATTCATGACCTCACATGTTTTTTTTTTTCAAATCTCATTGGATACAAAACAAACCAGAGCAGGTATTGACTTTTAAAACTCTTGAGACACACAAACATGCTTTTAGTTTTCAGGAAATGCGCATTTTCCTTCGACGAACAAAACTTTTAGTTCTATTTAATATTTTATATTTCAATGCTTTAAAATGTCCTTTTGTTCATATAAAGCAACAGTATGTTGTGTAATCAAGTTATATTTGTTGTAGGTTTCAATGTTAATCTGTTAGAAAAGCACTATTTTGTACTTAACATTATTACAAATGTTATTAAAAATTTACAGCTAAATGAAATTTTTATACGTTCCTTCACGTGCAAGTTATATGAATATAACAAGAAGTACTGAATAACATTTATAAATATTTTAACCATTACACTAAAATATTTTTCGATGTTTAAAATGCATCAAAAATTAAAAAAATCTAAGTATATATTCAGATAAATATTTTCTTCTCAAGGGACATATTGGATTTAATAACGATAATTTCAAAGAGGGATGAAATCGATAATAATAGCATACACTGGTGTCCAAAAAGTAAGCATAACTGTTAATAATGTGAATAGTGAAGGAAATCTATAACGGAATCGTGAGAAATGCGATATGCGAGTGTAAAATGGTTATAAAATAAGAAAATAATCCGAAAGTAATTATCTTTATTATGCAAAGAAAATGATATTTATCTATTATGCAAAGAAAATTATCTTTATTATGCAAAGAAATTGCATAATAAAGATTGTATAATAATTGCAAATTATATTTAATATGCAAGGAAATAGTTTAAAAGAAGACTCGATATAAGAGTAGTTCCAACTTTAGAAAAAAAAAAAATGAAATAAAAAGATGATGCTACAATTTAATAAGATGTGTAGTCAACTCTAAATACCAGGCACGTTGCACAACCATTTCCCATATTTGCTATGATATTGAAGACTATGATATTATTTGCTATGGCTCAAAGAGCTTCAAACACAGTGAAGATCACAGTGAAGTTCTGGAATGGAACTTGGAGGGTGCAGATAGACTGACAGTTGTCTCCCGAGCATATTCCATGCACGGTCGATAGGATTCGGATCAGATGAGTGAGTTGGCCATGGTATGCGTCAGATTCTTTTTGTTTCAAGGAAGTGGCCCATCAAGCTCGGACTGTGACATGGCATGTTATCACATGTAAATATGAAGTCATATCCAATAGCACCTAGAAACTATTCATAATAAGACTCAAGAGCTTCATATCTGTATATTATAGCACTCTTAAACCCAGTCTCAAGCATATGGAAGTCAGCTCGGCCGTCCAGTGTGACGCATGCTCACACCCTGGCTCCTGACGAGTGGGACTAGCGCTGAGTGTATGGCTTACAAGAGATAGATGATATCAAGAGTTGTTATGGGCGATAATAGTCGCAGAGGATTTGAGAAATAAAGACAACCTCAACAGGATAGGTTTTGATAAAAGAGTATTATTTTAATAATAGTCGAATAGGTGTATTAATCCAAGAGAAACCTAAAGAGAGCGAATATTCCTTAGACATTATATTACAGAAATTGATAAATAAATAGTTGTGTTAATTGTATTTGACTGTATTATGGCACAAGAGAAGGGTGGAAGAAGTTCTTAGCCACAAAGTGACGATGACGATACCTATGCTGGCCCTGCCCTCTCCAGACTTCCACACCAGTCTAATGCGAGGACATGGGAACTCGAAGGATTTCACGTACATCAGTCAAGCTACTCGGAGGGTCTCTAATAACATCAGGGCTTGAA